>CABHPH010161463.1:0-42577 GCA_902168325.1 Peromyscus nudipes | reverse complement strand
AAAAAAAAAAAAAAAAATCAGGACATTAGCAACCTCTTTGAGATGCAAGGGGAGCTTGGAACGCCCACTGTCTTAGATGATAGTGCTAACAAAGAACATGTGTGCCTTGGAATTCCTGGGATGCACGCTATTTATCCCAGGAAAAAGTAATTTTGAAACTGAGGACATCGCCCTCCACTGAATGGGCTATAGTCAGCAGTGAGTGAGATAAAGCAAGATGGTGGAGAAATCTGTCTTCCCCTCTGCTGTCCCTCCTACCCACCATGCTCCTCTGCCTGCTGCACCTGGCTCGGGACCAGGCTCCTATCAGGAGGTCCCTCTTTCTCCTCCTCCCCAAAGCTTTGCCCTGGCCACTCCTCATAGTTTCTCTTCCTCTGCCTGCTCTCAGATCTCCCCACAGCCCTCAGTCCTCCCTCCATACTGGCCTCTTTCATTCTGTCTTTGTCCAAAGTTGCTGACTTTCAGTTTTGAGTATTCTCTGCTCTCCTCACCTCCAAATCCCCTTTCCTGGGTGCTGGTGTCAGTCCTTTCTCCCTCAAGCTCCATCCCAAGGCCACATGAGGTTGATAAGAGTGAACCTTGGCTCAGAGGCAGATGAGGGGACACCAGGAAGGTCCCTGTGGTTACTGCGGTAGTGATGGGCAGCTAAACTAGACTCGGATTCAGGAATTCCCCATCACCTCAAGGCCTTCCATCCGTAAACAGGACTAGAACTGGTGGAGGGGCAAGGCAAGAATCGTGTGATGGGGAGGGGTCACCCTTCCCTCCATCGATGTTTGAAATTAATGAAATTCCAATGAAGAGCTAGTGTATGTTTTTGAAATGTTATCTGATTCTAAATTTCATATTGAAAAGTCCAGACAACTCCAGAAAAGAGAAGAAATGAGGGTCCCCCCCCATACTGTCACAACAGCTGCTTGCTGTTTGGAAGCAGTATACTGGAACATAAATAGATTCGCAGATGGTCCAAGGGGGGAAGGAAGAAGTGGTACCCGGGAGGTGGGCTTCGGGTGTGGTGTAAGTGCCATTCCAAACCATTGACCTAAAAACTGGGATGATCCAACTTTGGGGGCTGCTGAGACAAGAGGATGAGGAGCTCAGCGTTCTTCTTGGCTAGCAGTGAGTTCAAGGCTACCCTGTGGCAGATGAGACCCCGTCTCAAAACAGACAAAAGGTTTTCATTGCTTTAGGTATTTCTAGGGTGTGTTAACTGTACAAAGCAAGTGGTTTCATTATAAATTTCCATCCATATAATACAGTTTGGTTTTGTCCACTGCCTCACTGCTCTTTCCTTACTCTCCACACCCCCCTTCCCTTCCACATCCCTAGTCTGTTCCTCTTCGATATTAAGAGTTTGAAATCTAATATAAATTTTGTACCTATAGCCAATGTCAATCTGCAATAATGGAGAAAACGTAGAATTTGAGGAACAAATTAACATCATCAGAAGTTATAACTATCTGGAGGAAAAAGGAACTATATCCAGAGATGTACTGGAGTGTCTTGGCAGCAGGCTAGGTGAAAATAATATAGACTCAACTAGAAAACTCAAAATTGATCAAAGAGGGAGATAAAACTATTAGAGTGATAAAAAAAAAAAGGGAGGGAGGGAGGGGCAGAGAGAGATCTTTCTACGTCCAGGTTATCAAAAATAAGGGTGATTTTAATACATGGAAGATAAAAAAAACAATTTATGGCAGACCCAAAAAAACAGCAATATCCAAAGCATTCTTAGGAAAGTTGTGTTTGTTTTGTTTTGTTTTTAATTTTCTGGTTTTTGTTTATATGCAGGGAGGGGGCAGTGGGAGCTGTGCACATGAGTGCAGTACCTGTAGAGGCCAGAAGAGGGCATCAGACTCCCATGGAGTTAGGTGGTTGTGGGCCACTGGAAGTGGGTGCTGGGAAGCTAACCTGAGTCCTCTGGAAGAGCAGCTAGTGTTATTAACCACCTAGCCATCTCTCCAGACCAAAGGAAAGTATTTGTATAAACTAAATAAACACTTCAAAATAGGAAGACTTTCCGTTGTCACTTAACTCTTGACAAAAAGTGGCTCTCTCAGGGTAGGGTGAGCATCACAACACGGAAATCGGAAAACTATAGGAATAGGTTATTTACATAAAAAAAGAATGCAGATTTCTTTACAAAACACTTGAAAATATGTACAGCCTCAGTTATGACATGAACAGTGTAAGTTAAAGGGCTGGAAAGAGGCTCAGCAGTTCAGAGCACATACTGCTCTTCCGGAGGACCTGAGTTCAGTTCCCAGCATCCACAGTAGGCTGCCTGTGGCTCCAGTTCCACGGCATCTGAAGCCCTCTTCTGGCCTCTACAGGCACCAGCACGGACGGCATACCTCTCACGTTGCACACACTTATGAATTGTTGTTTTTTTTTAATTTTAAGTAAATAATTAATGAAAAACTTCCATCGGAATGACAAGTCTGAAAGTTTGAACACAAATACAGTTTGTTGTCAGGCCTGCAGGAATTTATCCGTAGACTGCTAAGAGGAAACCCCGTAAGCCCTTATAGAGGCCAACTTTGTATCCATCCAACTCCTGAAGTTTGTGTATAGGCACGGAGCTGAGTTCAAGGCCAGCCTGGTCTACAGAGCGAGATCCAGGACAGGCACCAAAATTACACAGAGAAACCCTGTCTCGAAAAACAAAAACAACAAAAATAGACAAAAACAAAACAAAAAACAAAAAAACAAACAAACAAAATGGCTACCATTCCTCCTCAAAGCGCTGTCTGTGCTCAACTGAAAATGAGTGCCGTGAGCAGCTCCAGTTTCCACAGGCTGCAACGCTGAAGGATGAACTGATGATAGTCAATACCAGGAGCCACTCCTTCCTGCCCCAATAAAAGCTTAAAAGGTAAAGCTGTGGTAAGGAATGCACTTAGCAACCTCCTGTCTTTTGAGACAGGGTTTGGGGCTTCACACACTAGCCTTTGATGGGCTGCAAGAAAGTAAGTAGGAAAACGCATGTGGCCAGCAACTTCCTCCTTGCTTGACACAAGAAGTGAAGTGCAATTCACACGCCCGAGGTTGGAGTCTTCCCGCACAGAATGCAATTTTCACACCCCTCAGTGAAACCTCAGAGAAAGAAGGCTTGAGGCACCCAGTTCTTCGTTCTCGCTGCTGCTCACCCTGACCCTCCAAGGCACAGCTTCCTGTTTCAGCTTTACCAAAGACTTTCTCACCCTTTCCTCTGGTCTCTACTCCGTTCTTCCAGAAGGTGCTCTGGGGAAGACGTCCCTAACCTTGGGCTACTTCATCCAAGAACTGTGGTGACTCTCCAATTCTCCAATAACACTCTGACCCAGCAATGTTATTTTTAGGAATTTATTCTTTACATACCCTTGAGTATATATTTTTAAAAAGCAGCCATATATGGATGTTTGCTTCATTATGATTTATACTAATAAAAGTTTGGGAACAGCCTAGACATGTATTGATGGGAAATAGATTGAGAAAAATCATGGCACATCTTTCCAATAAAATATGTTTTAAAGCAGCCTAGAGGCTGGAGACACAATTTGGTGGTTAAGGGCACTTGTTGCTCTTCCAGAGGATTGACGTTTGGTTCCCCTCCCTCCATCTTTCCATTTCTTCCTCTCTTCCTCTCTCCCTCTCTCATATAAAATTTTAAAGGTACCCTGCAATATGCTGTGGTAGACTTTCATAAGAAAAGCAAGACTAAAGCATAAAAGTAATTCCTGTCTCAATTACTTTGCAAATTCATAAGTAGATTCTATATGGAAACAATGAGCAGCAATGTTTACCTGTGAGGCAGAGCTAAACTAACGGGGACTGGATGAGAGAGAGCTTTTCACTCTACATACTCTCTGTGTATCTTGACATAATTGTAAATGGAGAGAGAAGGAGAGAGGGAGAGGTCTACTCAAAATAAATTTAAAGCACACAGAAGGAGAGAAACAGAACCATCACTTAAGTGGCTTAACCATAAAGGAAGTGGCTGGTGAGTAGGCCTGTCCCAAAGAGGACCACAGAGCCAGGTTGTGCAATGGCAGCCTGGTTAGGAGGGTGGTGGGGAGGGGTATGCTGGCTTGGAAGCTCCAGTCCACAGTTTTCCATGCTGCACAAAATCCTGATGTTTTAGCCACTCACCTCCCATCCAGAGCACACCTAGGACCATGCCCACGAGGCCCCAGAGTGACAATGAGTGGTTCTGCCTCCCTACATGGGTACTGCTCCTGCTTCACTTCAGAGGGTCCCAAATCTGCCCTGAGACTGAGGATGGCAGGGAAGGAGATATTACATCCCTAAAGCCCTCTTGGTCTCTCTCACCATGTGCCACCTCCGCACTTCAGCTCAGCTTCCCCCAGTCCCGCCTGCTTACTGTCTAGCAGCAAGTCCCTGCTGTTCGTTCATCTGTAAAATGGGAAGGATGGGAACAGTGGGTCATGAGAGATGGGTGACACCCTTGTGGGGTGATGGGTGATGTAAATCTTGATCTAGGGAGTTTGTGCTGGCAGAGAGAGGGGGAACAACCCCCTCTCAGCCCAGAGGCTTGCTTCTCACTCAGGCATCTTGCAATTAAGTCATCGGGACCTTGTGGCCTCCAGGGTTGGGGTGTGTGGGGTGTGTGGAAGAGGCCTACTGATTTAACAGCCTCAGGCCAGACACAAAGCAGTATTCTGTCCCTGGACAGTAAGAATCAACCCCCAGGGAGGGGGGGCCTAAACAACGTCCAGCCCTCCTTATAAGGTTCCCGTGACAAATCAGAGAATGATTCCCACAAACTCCACCTTGAGGGGACAATGAGTTTATTAGGCTTGTGTACAGAGCATGGAGAAGGTGGGTTTCTGGAGCAGGGGTGACCCGAAAGCAGCCACACTGGAAAGCCTTCACCCAGCATGGATGATGGTTTCCCTGTGACCTCACAGATGGATTCCCTGTCCATTAACCCCTAGCCCTGAGCAGAGCCTCAGACCATATGCAGTCGGGGCAAATTTCATACAGATGGCTGTGAGGAGTGGCTGAAATCTCAGGTGAGGGTTCAGTGACTCCTCCTTCCCCATCCTTCTAGGAGGGAATGTCAGCAGTCACCAGGTCCCACGAGGAGCTTTGGGAAGCATGTACGGCTGGTCCAACGAAGATGGAGGCTGTTTCGTTCAGAAGACAGTGTTCTACAGCATGGCCTGAGACAGCTGGTGACTCCACCTTTGCCACACGAGAGCCTAGGAAATGGGGAGCACTGCCTTGGTCCTCCACCTAACTCCCTGAGGGTCCATTGGCCCCTCAACTGCTGGGCTACATGCCTTGATATCCAGAAAATTTCCGCTCATCTGGGCTGTTCTAAGGCTGGATGGAGTCGTGGGTGGCACAGTGAAATGCAGATGAGGCAGAAGTCCCACACCTGTCCCCTGGCTATGTGAGTCACCCTGGACTCGTGTCCTGTCACCTCCCGCCTCTCCCAGTGTCCCCCATGCAGTAAGGCACCACCAGGAAGCCCTAAGAAGCTGGGTGTGTGAGCTCAGAATCAGAACAATGGAGACAGCGGTGTGAGGAGCAGAGTAGAAAGCAGCCGGGATTCTTGGACCCTTGACCTCTGACCTCTGACTTCCTTGCCCAGAGTGGCTGTGATCACTTGGCATTTCTGCAGGACCATGTGATCCATCCAGGACTGTCATATACTGAATCACATTCTCTTTTCTCCCCCAAAGTACCAAGTGACTTCCATTAGATGTGAACTTGTAGTCTTTTGTGAGAATCCAGTTGAAGGTGACTAGGAGGTTGGCAGAGGGCACAGTCTCTCATAGGATGTCCCTGTCTTTGTCTGTCAAGATCAATATTCCATGAGGAGACCAACATGCTAGTAAAGATGAAGATCAGAAACTCCCAGGGCTGAGTATATGGTTCAGTCTGTAAAGCATTTGGCATACACGCATGAGAACCTGAGCTTGGATTCCCAGCATCCCTGTAAATTCTCTGGCACCTCTGATCCTAGTGATGGGGAGGCAGAGACAGTATCTCTGGGGCCTGGGGCCAGCTAGCCCTGCCCAACCAGTGAAGAGAACAAAGAAGAAAAGGAGAGAAATTCCTGTGTTGGAGGGCTAAAATGGAGGTTGAAGTAATTTCTGTTTCCTATTTCACCCCATCTCAGCTTGGGCCTGACATCCCCTGCTGCCCAGAATAGCCTGGGTGAGGGGAACAGACAGGGTGGGGAAGCCAGGCTAGCTCTCACTCACAACTCTGCAGCTGTTCACCACCCCAGGATGGCCCGCTGCTAGGGGCTGCTTCCTCCCTGCCCGCCGCTCTGGGAGGGCAGTGGTTTCTGTCACCACATGTGAAAGGGGTTCCCTCCCTCCACATCCCAGGTGATCCTCTCTGACCTCCTACAACCCAGACCACCCAGTCCCTGTAGCCCTCTAGGGACCCCCTTTTCCTTCATTGCTGAGTGGAGTGGCTCCAGCCTCATCCCACAGGCATGTGGGAAATGCAGTTTCAGCCCTAAGATCCAGAGACTGGGGCGGTGGCCATTCTCAGGGCCCGCTTTCTGCATGCACACCCCAAATGCATGCCCTGTGTTTCCTTCCCCCCTCCTCAGCATGGCACACAAAGACAGGTAGCTTGGGCTGAAACAGCATCAAGACAAAACACACCTGACCTAAAATGCAAGCCAAAGCCAAAGTCTCCGCTAAAGCCTTGGGGGAGGGGGTGGGATGAGGGGATGGGCTTCTGGCCTCCAGAACAGTGAGAAACAAATGTCTGTTACTTCGAGCTACCCATTTTGTGGTCATTTACTGCACTCAGTAGTTCCTGGCGTAGATAAGTGTTCCATAAATGGTAGCAACAGTGACTGCCATGCTTACTACTGGGTCTGACTTTTATCCGAACCCAAATTTCTTTAAAAGTAATAATTACAAGGAGGAAAACGATCAACTTGTTTTGCTAAACTGTCGGGACACCTCCCAGGTCTCACACTTAGCTGTGTACATGTCTCCTAGAGCTTTTCAAAACAAAGCTGGTGGACTCTGCTCCATATCCTAAGAAGCTGGTCTCCTGATGGGAGCCCCACCCCAATAAAGCTCAATAACCAGGAATTTAGTTCACAGCACAGACTGACCTTAAACTCAAGATCCTCCTGCCTCAGCCTCCTGGAAGTCTTGACTTTACAGCACTTTACATACACCACCTCGCCCAGCTGGACTGGGCAGTTTCTGGTGGCTTCTCCCCATGCCTTCACATCCATGAAACTAGCTGTCTTCCCTGAGCTCACTAAGGCTCTTGTCTCCTCCACCATGCCCACCATGTTTCTGGAGTTTGGTATCACCCTACTAATTCAATACACCCCACTTTTACCACCTTTTAAGAGCCAGTGTGGACTCTGTCCCTGCTGACCGCCCCCCCAGACAGGGAGATAAAAAGCTGTTGTCTCTACAGTAGGAGGCCCCAGTAACAACTCCATTTCTGCTCTCTGAGCTGATACTAGCTAGTCAGTCCTCAGTGGCTTTGTTTGCAAATTAAGGCTAATTGTTCCTTCTGCTACAAAACCACCAGGAGCAAATGTGAGTATGTGCCCAGAATCCTCTCTGCAATGGGTGTAGAGAAAAACATCTTCCATACAGTTTGAACTACTAAGTCCTCATAATATCTTTTCTCAAAGTCACCTAGGTGCACAATTTCATCTGAGGCCCTCAACAGCCCCACCAAGAAAGCAAGCAGAGCTTATCATCCCTATTTAAAAGAAAAGAGCACCAAATCCTAGAAAAATTCAAATATAACTAATATTTTTAAGTCTGTTCTGCATATCAACTGTCAGCCTAGTCCAACACAATCACATTGCACTGTCTCATGACATCTCGGGGTGTCTACACCCCAATTGCAGATGAAAGCAAGTGGTTCCAAGAGGGAAGAACCTCATCCAAGTTATTCAGCTGGTTGGCATCAACAATGGAATTCGAACCCACTGCCCTGGCTCCCAAAACAAGGTTCTCTTCATAACCCACACATTCCAGAGTAGTCAAGTGGAGTGTGAAAGAGTGACTTAGATGGGAAGGGCATAACTCTACTTCCGGTGAACTCTGGGAGGGCGCTGTTCCCTAGGAATTAACTTCCCTATCTGCAAAATGAGAGAGCATCCAAAACACCTGCAAAACACCGGTTCCTATGGAGACGGGCAGCCGACTAACACACACGCTGGGCACCAGGGTGTCTTGACCCAACTCCAACAAGGGTGTGAGAAAGCTGTGTAGAATGGAGAGAGCTCAGTGACTGAAAACTGTAGTTTCTATCACTGAATTAATCACATTAATTCATCTAGTAAATAGGAAGATCAAGTATGGTTTCTGCTTCATAAAACAATCAGGATCCGCAACCTAAATCCATTTGATCATATTGTATCACTCACTTTCCCTGTTACCATAATAGAAGGCCTGACAACCACAACTTAAGGCAGGAAGGGCTTCTCGTCTCTCACAGTCTGAGGGGCTGCAGTCCATCGTGGCTGGGAAGGCACCATGGCATGTGAGGCTGCTGGACACATTGTATCCGAACTTGAGAAGCAGAGGGAGATTAATATATGCTCAGTTTTTTTTCCCCTTTCTTCTGCTCAGAACTCCACCCCTTGGAACAGTGATGCCGAGGTTCAAGGTAGGTCTTCCCTCTTCAGCTAATTCTCTCTGGAAACACCCTCACAGACACTACCAGAGGTGTGTTTTCCAGGTAATTCTAAAATCCAGCCAAGCTGACAACGAAGGCTGACCATCAAAAATGTGGAACAAAGGTCACACGCCCCTGGGTTTGGAACTGACCCCTATGCAATTTCAGCAGCAGATGATTGCCTCCGTTCTCATACCGATGAAATGGGCCTTGTGGTCAGCTTTTCTGG
Organism: Peromyscus nudipes; assembly: GCA_902168325.1. Taxonomy (NCBI): domain Eukaryota; kingdom Metazoa; phylum Chordata; class Mammalia; order Rodentia; family Cricetidae; genus Peromyscus; species Peromyscus nudipes. The sequence goes on along the minus strand of CABHPH010161463.1, from coordinate 33,720 downwards.
TGTGATTTTTAGATGCTAGGAGGCCCTGCACATTGGTGGGAGAATACAAAAGATGGAAGCTTGCACTGGCATTCCATTTCAACCACTTAGAACTAAGTGACTTAGAGCAAATTCTCTCTTTTCTCATCCAAAAGACAGAAATTTGGGCTCTCTTATTCACATCTCAGGCAGTTGAAAAAGGAGGGATATCCCATATCTATAAAAAATGACTTCTTCAGGGGGACCCAGGCAGTGGGATGGGGATCTGTCCCTGGTGCATGAGCCGGCTTTTTGGAGCCCAGTACCTATGGTGGGATGCCTTGTGCAGTCTTGGTGCAGGGGGGAGGGGCTTGGACCTGCTTCAACTGAATGTACCAGGCTCTGCTGACTCCCCACAGGAGACCTTGCCTTGGAGGAGGTGGGAATAAGGGGGGGTTGGGGGAGGAAGGCTTGGAGGGGGGACGGGAAAAGGGAGGAGACAGGGATCTGTGGTTGGTATGTAAAATAAATAGACAATTTCTTAATAATAAAAATAAAAAATGACTTCTTCAATTCTAATGAAGACACTCGATACCCATTTCTTAACAGTACTCAGTATCTCTGTGGCCTTTAGCATTTCCAGTGATGAATGTGCTTACAGAGACTCCAAAATCCCAAGACCCACAGACCCTACTGAGAGCACGTCTGGTGTCTAGTGCTGGATGATGTCATCGGAGTAGAGTGGTTAGCCTTGCACGTGGTTTGAACGCAAACCTCTTGCAGCAGACAAGGTGATCCCCACAAATGCAGTGGCCTCACCAGAACCTTGAGGGGAGAACCTTCAGGGGTGTGATACTGAGAAACAGTGTGGAATCCAACCTTCCTGAAGTTCTGGAGCCTGTCGGTTTTTGTTCTAAACCCTTCCTGCCCTGTGTTAGTTTGCCCGTCCTGGCGGTAAGCTTGCCTGTTGGGTTAGGAGCAATGTGACTTAAAAGGGACATAGAGTTTCAAGCACTTCCTGAGTTTTAAATTAACTCCTCAATTCTCTTAATTTTTACTTTGAAGCCTGAAAATACAAAGTGTAGATAGTTTTTCTTTTTTGGCATGTTTTAAATTAAACTCAGATTGACAGTTTTATGAAATCAACCGTGTGCATGTGCGTGTGCGTGTGTGTGTGTGTGTGTGTGTGTGTGTGTTCCTATGTGATGTACCTGCTTGTATGTATGTGTGTTTGCGTGTGTGTGGAGGCTCAAAGTCGACGTCAGATGGCTTCCTTAGTCACTCCCTGCCTTCCATACAGAGACAGGCTCCTCACTGAACCAGGAGCTCCCCAGTTTGTCCAGTGTAGCAAACCTGCCTGCTCTGGGGATTTCCCAGTCTCTGCCTCCTATGCACTGGGATTGCTGGAGGGCCGCCACAGCCCCTCTCAGCTTTTACGTGGGCTCTGGGAACTCAAACTCCTGTCCTCAGGCTTAAGTCACAAACGCGTCACCCACTGAGTCATTTCCAAAGCTATTTTCTGCTTCCCGTGTGTGCTGATTATCCAATGCTGTGTTATAGCGAAAACGGCCCGTGTGGCTAACGAAGCCCTTTTACATTTATAATTCCAACTTCTTCCGTGCCATAGCCTTCCAATCTCACAGGTAAGGACACTAAAGGTCCACATAGTCAGAAGAGGCAGATCTCAAACTGTAAAATGCTGCCATTGCAAAGGTCTCTCAAGAAATAAAAGATCAGGGCTGAGGAAGAGGCTCGGTGGTTAAAGCCCTCACCGGACCGGCACAAGGACTGGAGTTGGGTCCCCAGAACCCACATACATGTCAGGTGGGTGTGCTGGCCCACCTGTAATTGCAGCCTCAGCAAGTGGAGACAGAGGATCCCTGGAGCAAGATGGCTAGTGACACTAGCCGTATCAGTTTTGTTGAGTAATTTAGAAGAGCTATAAAGGATGATTCCTGGCATCAACCTCAGGACTCCACATACATGCGCATCCACAGGCGCATGCGCACACACACCAAAATGCACCTGCAAACATGCATGCACTCACATGCACACACACATGCACACATACAAACAGAAAGGGAGAAATGAAACGAAAGTATGCACTTTTATTTGGCTTTAAAGCAATAGAAGGGAAAAAGAAATCAAACGTGAGAAACAAAAGATGGAGTGAAGGGGGAAGAGCGGATGTTTAAGTGGCGTGACTAACCTGTCCCCTGCCAGAAGTGGGACAAGGGACCAAAGAGTGGCATCACTTGGTCGTACATGAAATTTTACAGCATGTGCAAGCCCACACAGAGCCTGTGGAGGATCAGCTGACCCAGCTTGAGAAGGACCATCCGTCGTGGCTCACGCTGGTGTGGCTAGAAAAATCAGGGACCTTCCAGTCCCTTATCACGTGAGTACTTTGCCAACAGGGTTGCCTGGACTAAACGGACTACTCACAGAGAGTAGGAAACCTCCGTGGTTTGGGGGTTTCTGATCTTACTGGTGTGGGTGATGACAGAGGCCAAGCTCTAGGTCATCCCTTGGGAAAGCAGCTCCCAGAGCGGGTCAGTTATGCAGTGTTGATCCAGGGGTGTTCCTGGAGCGCCATCCTGAGTGTCTCTGCAGCTCTTCCGAGGAGTCTAGAAGAACTCTCTCTTCTGCGGAGAGTATCCAGAATAAGATGGCTCAGGTGCTCGCAGCTGAGAACCACAAATGGTACATATTTGGTCTTCATGGGGTGGATTAGAGCATAGTGGGGAAGCACGTACCATTCAAAGGGTCTGCAGTTACTGCACACATGATCTTGTCCAATCACTGAAAAGGCCCGTGAGAATTCAGATGGGAGAGATTCATATCAAAGGTGTGGCACAGCCTGCCCGAGGCCATTGGTGTCCTAGTTAGGGTTACTATTGTTGTGATGAAACATCATGACCAAAAGCAAGCTGAGGAGGAAAGGTTTATTTTGCTTACACTTCCACATCATAGTCAATCATTGAAGAACAGGACAGGAACCAAGCACAGCAGGAACCAGGAGGCAGGAGCTGATGCAGAGGCCATGGAGGGGTGCTGCTTACCGGCTTGCTCCTCATGGCTTGCTCAGTCTGCTTTCTTATAGAACGCAGGACCACCAGCCCAAGGATGGCATCACCCATGAGGCTGGGCCCTGCCTCATCAATCGCTAATTAAGAAAATGCCCTACAGGCTTGCCCACAGCCTGATCTTACGGAGGCATTTTCTCAATTGATGGTCCTTCCTCCCCAACGTTTCTGTGTTGACATGAAACTGGCCAGCACACTTAGCACCTGGGAGAGGCTTAGGACTGAAGCCCAAATCCAAGGCCTGTCTCGTAGGCACCATTCCAAAGATTCCCATCTAATTCCAGCGACTGACCTCATTGAAAGCTGGTTCCATTGTGTTTAAATTTGACTTGAACTTTGGTCTGGAAGATCTGAGAAATGTCTGTGACATGCTTTGACTTCAGATGATCTTCCCTCAGCCGTGTGTATGCCAGGTCCCTTGGAACAGTGGTTGGACAAACTGGTCTCTTAGACCATCCTGTAGCCCCCTCGCTACTACCCGTTCACCATGTCCGAGCGAGGGGCTGAGGATTAAAGCAGAAACAAGACAGCGGGTCATTCATCTCAGTAGAATGCCCTCTATTGAAGGAGGGAGGAGGCCTTAAATACAGGCTTACAGCATAGTGGGAGAATCCGGAGAGCAGAAGTTTGCTACAGATGTTTTACATTCTTGCATCCTAGCTGTTTATACCAAATGCAGGATACACAAACAAGGAACCTCCGGTAGGCTGTTCTGGAGGAAGGAAACCGGCAGGGAATTAGCATAGGGAGGACATCTGATCAAGGTCAGCAAGCAAGGCAACAGCTACCCAAGGAATGGGGGTCAGGGCCCAACACTATCCTGCCTATCTGTCCTGTGTCACTCTCCCCCTCACATTTCTCCTTTCTCCTCAGACGCATTCTAACCTGTTTCCCATTTGTTTTCAGGATTGGTTCACCAAGGCTGGCACTGAACTGGACACTCACCACATGTGGTAGTTTGTATGCCATTGGCCCCCATAGGCTCATAGGGAGAGGCACTATTGGGAGGCGTGGTCTTGTTGGAGGAAGTGTGTCACTGTGGGGGTGGGCTTTGGAGTCTCCTGTGCTCAAGCTACACCCATATGGACACAGACTCTTTCCTGTTGCCTACACATCAGTAGGATGTAGAACTCTCAGCTCCTTTTCCAACACCATGTCTGCCTGCATGCCGCCATGTCCCCATAGTGACAATGGATTGAACCTTTGAAACTGTAAGCCACCCCAATTAGATGTAATTTAGTCAATGTAACTCTTACAATTAATGTAACTCTTACGAATCCTTTATAAGAGTTGCTGTGGTCACGTCTCTTTACAGCAATAGAAACCCTAACTAAGACACCAAGTTCTCAATTAATGTTGAATGAATGAATGGATGAAGGAATGAATGAGCAATTCTTCTGAGGGGTTTTCTGTATTGAATATCACAAAATAGGAAGTCATTGGGAAGATCTCAGGCTCTTCTCCTAAGAGTCCCAGAACAGCTCTGAGATTCAGGATCCTGGCCGGTCTGTCCTTAGTGTAGAGAGAGAGCTGTCAATGTGCAAATGAAGGAAGCTGCAGCAACTTTTGTGAAGAACCTCTGCTATGTTGATTCCCTTCAGTGACCTCAAGCTGGGATTCTGGTAGAAGAAACAGGAGCTGATGGAGAAGTACCAAGACACCTCACTGGGGAAGCCCTCGAGGTCATCATTCAACTGTACCCAATACTTAGCACACATATTATACACTTTGAGTGGTTGATGGTAAATGAAATGGGTAGTTGACAACCCTTCAGACGAGAAGAGCCAAGGGTCGCAGAGCACGTATCTGCCATAAAGACGAATAGAGCTGTAGAGTCTCCACAAGAGACCTCAGTGGAGCCATGTTCTTACCCAGCAAATGTCTGTGTTTGCTTCGCAGAACCTGGGGTGAGGAAGGCAGGGCTGGTAGTCTGGATCCACCCTCATGCTTTTCCCTCCCGCAATTTCTGGTGGTGGTGCCATTAAGTGGGTATTGTTATAGTTAAAGAGCCCACCCTTGTCTTTTGTGGTGGCTTCATCTAATGTCCACAGACTCTTTGGAGATGAATAGATGACTTATTTTCATTCTTTGTCTCTTGTTTTCTGACTCAGGGTCTCATATAGCTCCAACTGACCTCACACTCACTATGAGCTAGACAATGGGGCTGAACTTCTGACCCTCCTGTCTCGACCTCCCGAGTGCTATGGTTATGCAGTACCAGAGATTAAACTCAAGTCTTTATACATGCTAGGCAAGCACTCCACCAACCAAGCTATAACCCCGGCCCTGCATTCTTCTTGAGTAATAAAATAAATCAGTCTAAATCTTGTAGAATACCTCAGAGACCACCTAATGTGCCTGCTGCTTATTTTAAAGGAGGAAGAGATTGTGTCCCAGAGGAGAGAAATCGCTCTCCCTGAGTCCCACTGCTGGCAGAGACAAGCACTGAACCCAGGTGTCCCGATGCCAGGCCTAGGTCTCTTGTTACAACACCACAGTGCAGCCACCCAGGGATGCAAATTTGATTTACACCATCACTTGTAGGTTTTTACAGTCTCCAACCTGGGCTTCCCAGCACCCTGTGGGGTGTAGAAGCAGCCCTCACCTCACACACATTGACTTCAGCAACACCAGCCCATTGGTCGCTCCACCATCAAGCCCGAGTCTCCCATTGTGAATCATCTCTTAAAAGAGTTTTACATCTGCTGCAGGGAAATTTACGGGCCTCAAGTTACCAGCCATAATTTTGGTCATTTGGGGGAAATAATGATGCTATAGTCGTCACTTTCCAAATGTTGCAGGAACCTGACCCCAATCAAGAAACCTTCAATAAATCAGCTCAAAAATGGCATCCATTTCTAGCCTTGCTGTTCAGAAGGTCGCAGCTCTGAATCAGTGTCTGGGCTGGAGAAAGCATCCAGCTCACAGTCTAGTCTAGATTTTCATAACAGCTGCCATTGTTCAAAGAGGGATTCATAACTCTCCGTGGACTCCAGCCAACAGGCCTGGGCCAGACCCACTATTTATGTATATTTGCTTGTACGAAGTGCTCTGCAGTTTGGGGGAGTTGTTCTTTCAATGTGGGAGCTGTTCAGGTCTCCTCGCCCAGGTCCTGTCTGTGGACATCACTTCACACCAAATGCTCCTTGCTGACAAGCTGTTGTATGTCTTCTTTGGCCCTTGATTTATGTTCAGATGACCAGGATCATTGTACAAGACAGAGGTCACTAAGAGCAAAGCAATGGCCAGCTCTTTGGAAGCGATTGAGCTGAACCAAGAGTCACTCACTAATTCACGGACTGCTGTAAACAGCCCGTGAGGGAGGAGGTATTCCTGCTGTCCTCTGACCCGAGGACCCTGAGGCACAGGTAGTCATCCACTAGTACTCAGAAGAGCTGGGGTGAGAGGCCAAGAAATCCGGCTCCCATGACCCCTTCTTTAAGAAAGCAATTTATTGTCTATAATTTACATACCGTATAACTCACCCTCTTGAAGTATATCGTTCAGTGTGTATTATTACATTCTGAGTGAGGTAACTGTCATCACTATCTAATTCCAGGATATTTTTATCACCCTCAAGGAGACCCCGTACACATTTGTAAACATCCCTAACACTGCTTCTGTAGTCCCTGCCTGTCACAAATCTATCATCTGTCTCTGTGGTTTTCTCTTTTCTGGACATTTCATACAAGTGGAAACATGTAATATGTAACTGTTGGTATCTGGAAAGTTTTCAAGGTCCATCCATGTGGTACTGTGTATCAGTACTTCATTCTTTTTATGGCCAGGTAACGCCTCCTTGTGTGGAGACCATGCTTTGTTTATCCATCAATGCTGATGGACAGCTGGGTATTTCTACTCTTCTGCTCTGTATAAATAATACTGTTGTATTGGTTATTCTCTCTTTTTTAAAGAGTGTGTGTGTGTGTGTGTGTGTAAGGGGAGAGAGAGAGAGAGAGAGAGAGAGAGAGAGAGAGAGAGAGAGAGAGAGAGATTGCCATATTTGTGCAGATGCTCACCAAGGCCAGAAGAGGGCACCAGATCCCCTGGAGCTGTAGTTATAGGCAGTTGTGAACTACCCCAGGGGCTGCTGGGAACTGAACTTGGGCCTTTTAAAGAGCAACAAGGGCTCTTAACCACTGAGACATCTCTCCAATCCTTGGTTATTTTCTCATTGCTAGGACAAAAACTACTTGGAAGAAGGCGACTTCAAAGGGAGGCAAAGTTTACTGAGGCTTACAGTTTAAAGAGATAGTGTCCATCAAGGTGGGGAACTCAGGGCCACAGAAGCATGCGGTAATCAATAACAGAGTGGGAGGGCCGTAGGGCTGGATTACAAACCTTCTAGGCCTCCTCCCAGTGGCTGATGTCCTTCAGGAATGTTTGACCTCAAGGTTCCATAACCTTCTGAACCTCAGTCACAAGCTGGGATTTGAGTGTTCAAAGACATGAGCCTGCAGGGGTCATTTCACCTTCAAAAGACAGTGTTTTTCTGTTTTGTTTTTCTGGTTAATGTTGAGTTGTAAAGTTGTTTTAAGTATATATTCTGAACAGAAATCTACATTAGTTAGCTTTCTCGTTGCTCTGACTGAAAACCTGAGAGAACAACTTAAAGGCTTTATTTTGGCTCAGGTTTCAGAGGGTTTGGTCCACGCTTGCTTAGCTCCATGTGCTGGGGCATCATGAGAGCAGGAGCTTGTGACAGAGTAGGTTCTTCACTTGTGGTAGCCGGGAAGTAGAGGAGGAGAAGGGAACCAGCACCAGGCAGAGCCCGCAAAGCACGGCCCTACCAACCCATCCTGCAGTGAGGCCCCACCTCCTAACGTCTCTACTACCTCATAACAAAGCACCACGGAGTTGGGACAAAGCATCCAGCACAAGATTGTGTGACATTTGACATCAAGCCATAGCAAAGTCCCACACCGGTCCCTTTCTTGATGGCATCTCCTGAAGCACAAAAGTGGACAACTCCAAAGTCTAGTTTCTCTCCTTTGTGTCTCACTTGTGTGTGTCCTGGGTGTCATACCTGAGAAGGCTTTGCCTAGCCCAAGGCCATGAAGAAATGCCCTGGTTTTTCTCTAAGACCTTAAGGGTGTTTATTTGGTTGTTTGGTTGTTTGGTTTTTTGGTTGGCTTTTTGAGACAGGGTTTCTCTATGTAGTTTTGGTGCCTGTCCTGGATCTCACTCTGTAGCCCAGGCTGGCCTCGAACTCACAGAGATCTGCCTGGCTCTGCCTACCAAGTGCTGGGATTAAAGACGTGAGTCACCACCGCCCCGCAAGACCTTAAGGTTTTAAACTTCATATTTGGGTCTATATTCCATTTTGAGTGAGGCTTTTATCCAGTGTGAGTCAAAGGTCCAACTCTACTCTGTGCACGTGGGTATCCAGATGTCACAGTACCGTTTGTTGAGAGGCCTCCTGACTGATGCTGTTGAGGGATGCGTGTCTGTGTGTGTGTGTGTGTGATTGCTTGCTTCTCCTTAAACCCCTCAGGTGTCTAAAAGTAGTAAGACCAAGGAAAGATTTTCTATCTGCCCTCGAAAGCCAAAACCCACCCCTGAGAAGAAGATAAGGAGTCTGTTTCCTGTTTTAAGAGCAAAACTTTGTCACAGAAGAAGGAAGACATTAACACAGGGAGAGGATGCTGCTGGTCTAGCAGAGGTGCTCTGCTCACCTCAGAGATGGGATCCAGTGTCTCTGCCTGAGACACATTTGAGAATGTATAGTGTGAGATGATGAGAAAAGAATAACCCTAAGGCCTCAGAGGGAAGATGGAGATATTCTTAGAACAAGCTGTCTCCACAATGCTCCAAGGCAGTGAACAGCCTTCCACTCGGCCATCCTATGTCCCAGGGCCTTTCATCTCATGTCTCTGAAACACTGTCTAGACTCCGACTCTCTGCTCGAGCCTTTCCACACATCCAGGGTGCAAGAAGAAGGGCCAGAGCTGAGTGACATCACATTCCAGTGGGCAGAGCTGAGTCAGACGGACACAATGGACTTGAAAGAAGTTAACTAGGTGACGAGGTCTCCTGTGAGCAGGAGATAAAGAAAATGTGAACTCACAGCAGTTTCCATGACAACTGTGAAGTTACAGATTACATCACCATGATGACACAATCTTTATGACCCTTCCAAGCTACCCTAGCGACTTTGCCAGCATTCAGTCTCTCTAGTCACTTGCCCTCATGAAGTGTGACCAGATTTTTTATATATTTATCTATATATGTGCATGTATGTGAGTGGAAAGAAGAATACCATGGGGGTGGGTATCCATGGAAGCCAGAAGAGGGTGTCATCCCCTGGAGCTGGAGTTATAGACAATATTGAGCTCTGAATCCCAGTCCTCAGCAATATCAGCAAGAGCTCTTAGTGGTTGAACCATCTCGCCAGGCCCTACTGTGACCACATCTTTAGGGAAGAGCCCTGAGGTGGGCTTTTGAGCTGGACAGAAGGTGAGGTTGTCAAATGGATCCTCCAGTCCCCTAACCTTGTTCAAAAGTCAAGAAGAGATTCCAAAGGGGCTGAGAGAATGGAGTCTAAACAGCCAGCTCACTCCAGAGGGCTGAGCATAAAGCCTTGGAGCAAGGTCTGGAGATGCCATAACCACCATGAGTGAATTGATCAGTCCAGCCGTCGAGGAGCAATGGCCTCAGGTCACATAAAGGGAGATGTTCCGTCACCACGGGGCTCCTGATGAAAAAGCACGTTGCTGCCTTACCTCAAGCCCCAACTAATAACATCCCAGAAATACACAAGCTGGAAAACCATCCTCTGAGGCACCATGAGGATGCTCACAAAATCTAGGCCATGGGGCAGGTGCTACAATAAATTGAAGGCGAGGAATAAATCAGAGGAACACTACCATGAGAAGAGACTGAAAGCAGGCATCAAGAACATGAGGCAAACACTGGCAGTACCTGGGGATGTGTGCTTGCATGCTAAACTATCTGTGTTTACAAGGCTGGGGAGATAGCTCAGTTGCTAAACTGCTTGGGGTGCAAACATGAGAACCTGAGTCTGATCCCTAAGCACCCACAGAAAAAGCCAGGAGTGTGCCGAGTGGTGGTGACCCACACCTTCAATCCCAGCACTCAGGAGGTAGAGGTAGGCAGATCTCTGAGTTCGAGGCCATCCTGATCTACAGAGTGAGCTCCAGGACAGCCAGGGCTACACAGAAAAACCCCATCTCAAAAGAAAAAGAAAAAAGCCAGGTGTCTTAGTTAGCTTCCTATTGCTGTAATTAAACAGAGTGAACAAAACTACTTGGAAAGGGAAATATTTATTAGGTGTATATTCTCAACATCACAGTCCATCATCACAGGAAGTCAGAACAGGAACTCAAGGCAGGAACTTTGAGACAAGAACTGAAGCGGAGACTCCGGAGGGCGCTGCTTACGGGACTTGCTCCTCATGGCTTGCTCAGCCTGCTTTTTTATGCACCCCAGGACCATCTTCTCCTGGGGGTGGCACCACCTGAGAGGTGGGCCCTCCCACATCAATCATTAATCAAGAAAATGTCCAACAGACTTAACTACTGGCCAATGAGAGGGAGGAGTCTTCTCAATTGAGGTTTCCTCTTCCCAGATGACCCAAGCTTGTGTTAAGCTGACAAGAAACTAACCAACACACATATACCACGCATGATGTAAGACATAAAACAAACCCCACGATCGGGTCACTGCTCTGACCGGGTAAACAGCTAACAGCACCAGAGAGTGAGGCAAGAGGAGGTGCTAAAGAGGGGTGGGGGTGGAGGGTCTTCAAGCCAAACCACTATTCAATTTGACTTTCTCTAGGGTCTGGCCCTTCTGTCTGAGGGATGACCACTCCTCTACTAGAAAACGACATGGATCGGTGGCTTAGTCATCCAACGCCCCAGCTCTGCGAAGGGAGACAAAGGCTCCCATGCCCTCCATGTGGCAGTGGGCAACAGTGAGGTGCTCTCCAGGCATGAATGAAACACATGGTGTCCATAACTGAAGGTGCCAGGCAGGTCCAACTGACCTCAGTATATTTCAAATGCTTGTCCTCAGGATCCATTTCCAGTGGGTCATCTGGGAGCCTAGTACTAAGTGTCATAGAAAGGTGATAAAGGGAGAAGCTTGTGTGTGGGAAGATCTAAATTAAGGAGACTGAACAGACTCCTGGGTTGGCGTTTCTTAGAACCTTTCTCTCATAGGCTGACATACACCATGGATCCCTCAGAAGATAAAATGTTTCTCCAGGCTTTGGAACTAGAAGCCTGGGGCTTTGTGGGTTTTTTGTTTGTTTGTTTGTTTGTTTGTTTTTGGTTTGGTTTGGTTTGGTTTGGTTTGGTTTGAGGTTTGGTTTTTATTTTCCTTTTTTTCCATGTATGTTTGTGTGTGATGTGTGCTCATGTAGGGGGGGGGTCCACATGTGTATGTGGGGCTGTGTGTACACATGCAAGTAAAGACCCAAGGTTGATACCAAGAATCTTCCTCCATAGCTCTTCCACCTCTCAATCAAACTCAGAGCTTATGGATAAAGCTAGTGTTGCCAGCTTTCTCTGGGGATCTCTTCTTCCTGCCTTTTAAAGCTATAGTTACACATGAGGGGACACACACACACACACACACACACACACACACACACACACCGCTGGCATTTATGTGGGTTCTGAAGATCCAAATTCCGGTTCCCTTGTTCATGAGGCCAGTGTTTTAACCAGGAACCATCTCCCCAGCCATGGAGCCTGTTTTACAAAGTTCTTTATACACATGTGCTAAGGTGTTTTCGGGGAAGGCTGGTCTGCAACAGATACTGCTGTCCAGCCTTCAACACAGGCTTGGCGTGCAGAGAACACACAGTCACACAAAGCACATTAGTGTGAGCTGTCTGACTTGCCCTTTGTGGACTTGTTTATCTTTGGATAGCCACAAGGACAGACACTGGTCAGAGAATCCTCTGGGCCAGAATTTTCTTGCCTCCGCCTCCCAACTGCCATGAGGGGGCTCTTGACAAGACTAGTTTTTCAGGTATTTTCTCCATAAGAAGCAAGGGTGGAGGGCGATGGCGTCACCATCCCCAGGAAGCTATGCAGCACAGCAGACCTTCCCACTCGAGACCAGAAACCAGCCGTGTCTCAGACCAGGGCTGGAACAAAAGCTCATCTCCACACACAGGTGAGGGTTTGACAACCTGGGATGGGGAGTCCTGGAATAATATAGCAATCTGGTGTCCCCTCTTTCCAGAAGCCTCGGAGTCATGTGTAACAGAAAGAATGTTCCAGACACTTCCCAAATAAGCCCTCTTGACCACCATGCAGTTCTATGTAGCAGGATCCACTAGATGGTATCAGAATTTCCTACCTGGGAGTTCTCTGCTGCGTCTCCAGGACTTTAGAATAACATCTCAGCCCTCCGTTCTGTGACAAGCCTTGGAAAAACTGAAAGGAGCTCCATGAGCCACGTCCAAGGCCAGGTTGGGGAGGAAGCGAGAGAGAACAGCCAGTCTGCCTCCTCTCCCCCTCCTCCTCTCCCTCCTCCTCTCTCCCTCCTCCTGTCTCTCTCCTCCTCTCTCCCTCCTCCTTCCCCTCCTCCCCCTCCTCCTCCCTTCCTTCCTCCCCCCCTCCATCCCGCTGCTGTTCCTGCTGTTCCTTCTGGGGCTTCTGTTTCCTCAGCTGCCTCTGGCAGTTCCTTTCTCTAGCCTGAGCTTGGGTGAGAATTATGGAACTGCTATTATTACCCAGCCCAACATCCGAGGCTTGATGGCTTCTGCCCTGGCAGCTCCAGCCCAGAGGGGAGCCAACTGCAATGACAATAAACTAAGTCCTTGGCAGCCGGAGGCCTCCGGTCTGTGTGCTGGGGCTGCCGAGCCAACTCAACTCCAGCTCCTTGGGAAGTCTTGGAGCTGGCCCATCACCTCCCCTGCATCTGGTTCCAAAGGCATTTTTCAGCACAGCTAGGAAGGCCATGACAGTCCAACACGGCTCACTCCATCAAACCTTGAGAAATGTATGTCCGAGGCTCGGCCATCTAGACAGGGAGTCTTCTGGAAGGGACAAAAATGAGCTTTCTTTTCTTTGGCTGGCTGTGTCAAACAGACCAATAAGCATTTCTAGAACACCACTGCATACAAGACCATTGCTCAGGACTCATGTGTTCAAGGCATCCTTCAAAAACATCTCCTTTCTGTCAGACCTGTGCTGAGGACAGAGGAACAGCCCTATCTACTGGAGAGTGGAGCGCTGTGAGGGACAGCCACCTGCAGCTGCTGAGAACCACAGGCCCTACTGGACTCTCCATCAGTTGCTCGATGAAGGTTTTCACCATCCTCTGCAGAAACACCTGAACTGGGTCCATTCACTCTGCTGGCGTGGCTCTGGGACCCAGTGTACCCAGCCAGGGACAGTGAGTCCACAGCAGCATGTCATCTTGCTTTGGTGACAAGAGAGGGCTCCACAGTGACCTGTAAGTTAATGGGTCTCCCACCCTACTTTCTAGCTCATCATCCTGCTGAACGTCTACTCACGGTGCCTGAGAAATCGCAGCTCTAAATTTCACGGTGTCCACAGCCAGTGCCACAAGCTGGAACCAATGTGAGCAGAGCTGGGGGGGGGGCTCCGCTGGAAGCAGAGGCTCTGAGACAGGAACGTGAGTCCCCTGAGCCCCAACTCTGCGTCACAAGCTGCTGTGGCTTGAATGCACAATGTCCCCTGTAGGCTCACACATTTGAACACCTGGTCCCCAGTTGGTGGTGCTGTTTGGGAAGGTTATGGAACCTTTAGGAGGCAGAGCCCAGATGGAGGAAGTATGTCACTGGGGGTGGGCTTTGAGGGTTTGCCGCCTCACCCCTTTCTCATGTGTGTGGATGAAAATGTGACCAGCCAGCTTCCTGTTCCTACTAGCATGCAATGGCCGTCCCCACCATTAGGGACTCAAACCTCTGGAACCAGAAGCTAAAATAAACCTTTATGTCCTTATGGTGCTTGTGGTCATCGTACTTTATAACAGCAACAGATAAGCAACTAATACAGAAGTAATGTTAATTACTGTCCTGCTTTCAGCTCAACTAATGTTCAAGAGGTTAGATGAAATGTCCATGTCCATCATTAAACCAGATTTGTTCTGACCTTGGAGAGTGGAAGAGAAAGTTGGAAAAACAGTTACCTTGAGACCTTGGAGGCACTCACACATACCAACCCCTAATTATTCCCCCACCATGGCCCTTCCCCTGGTTTCCTCTAAGTAAGTCCAAATTCCTTCACAGCTGGGACTTTTTCCCAAGCGTCCTCTTGAATCACGGACATCCAGAAAATGTTGAGCTGAATTGGGAAAATTGACCAAGCTGGGAACACAGTAAAGGATGAACAAAGAGATACTTCCTATGTCATCTACGGCTCATTCCTGTTGAGAAGTTGAAGCCAAAATGTAAACACTGTGTGGCCTAGTCAAAAAATACCTCAATTACGAGTAATTATAGGAACATCATGAGCAACATAGGAATATCATAAACAAGAAATGAATGCCAGACCTCAATAGTTAAGAGCACTAGTTGTTCTCCCAGAGAACCTGGGTTCAATTCCCAGCACCCACAAGGTGATTCACAACTGTCTGTAACTCCAGTTCCAGAGGATCTGATGCCCTCTTCTGGTCTCCATGGACACTGCACCCACTTGGTGTACATACATACACGCAGTCAAACATTCATATACATAAAGGTTTTTTAAAATCTTTTTAAATAAATAAATACTTCTTAAAAGAAACAAATGTTGTAGCTGGGCAGCCGTGGCTCACGCCTTTAATCCCAGCACTCAGGAAGGCAGAGCCAGGTGGATCTCTGCGAGTTCAAGGCCAGCCTGGTCTGCAGAGTGAGATCCAGGACAGGCACCAAAACTACACCGAGAAACCCTATCTCAAACAAACAAACAAACAAAAGAAACAAATGTTGTATAACACCCTATTTTACTACAGAGACCTTCCATCGTGACCAAGCAACGCTGCCCAGGGCAGATCCCCAGCACAGATGGTTCCTCCGACCCACAGACCCCCTCAGGGAGAGAGGTGTTCACTCTCTAAGCCCAGGCAGTGCCAGACAGACTGACTCAATTTCCACGCCTGCCTGGAGTGAAAAATAGCCTTTCTCGGTGCCTGTCTTGCAATGGTCACACTCTCCAGTGGACATGAGAAATTTGGGGGAAAGCATGTTCTAAAATTACCATTGATATCTTTTTGAAGTCACTATTTATTTTGAAATTTCAAAAAGCATTGAGGAAAATGGAGAAATCCCACAAACGAGCCTGCTTCTGTCCAGAGCACGTGCCCTGGCCCCAGGGGAACACATGTGGAATGCAGAGGTTAAAAAAAAAACACTCCCATCTCATCACCCTTCGAGTTGCAAAAGAGACAAAGAGCTCCTAAGGGCACGGGTTGCACCCGCTGCGTCTGATCTCGGTATCTCTGGGAATACTGAGCTTGGGAGCTAAACTAATTCAGCAACTCTTCACCTCTGGTTACTACAAGCAAGGCCATGGCACTTCTCCACAGCCTCGGGTTCACTAAAGGCTTCATTCCCAGAAGGAAGGTGGCCCAGATGGGAGAAGTTGTTTGGTCACCCAGTCAATGACAGAGCAAGATTTGAACTCAGGCCACCACATCATGGAGCCCCCACTGTCCTGTTTTAGCAAGGAATCGGGGAAAGGGAGGGGAGCAGTGTGTCAGAGCCCGCTGACCTGACAGGGCTGTGCTAGCCTGCACTCACACACAGTCACCTCACACCGTAACAGTGGTCTTCCAGACTTGTTCACCGCTTACATACACAGCCAAACCTGAAGGTCTCAGGACCACTTGGTGACTCCGCCTGTAAAACAGCAGTAACCACATGTGTTGCGGAGGATGCCGGGAGAAGTTTTGAGCCTGGCTTCTGTGCCTGCATCAGGACAGCCCCACCATCCCTCCCTGGGGGCCACAAGACATCTCTCTGCCCTTACATTACACCTAAATAGAGATATGACATGCCACTGGTTAGTGACTTCAAGGTCCCTGAGTGCTGGCTGAAAGCCCAGCCCTGCCTTGGACATGAAATTTGCCTATAATTGTCACGTTTGTCCGCCAGAAGCACAGGGGAATTCCAGGAAGAAGCACGGCCCGAGGTTCCAGTGCCCGTACAGACCCACTTGGAAGACCCACCCTAGAATTAGGTGAGGCCTCTTATTTTCTAGCCCAGATGTTATGTGTGGCATTCACTTCTCTACAAGGTCTGAGGCAGGCACTTAAAATTGTCTGTAGGGTTGGGGAGGGGGGTTGCTAGGACACCAGAATAATCCCAGCAGTTCAGAGGGTGACCACCCAGTGACATCTCTCAGTACACATAGAGCGTCTTTTGGGGGTTTTTTGTTTTGTTTTGGTTTGGTTTGGTTTTTGGTTTTTTGGTTTTAGTTTTGATTTTTCAAGATAGGGCTTCTCTGTGTACTCCTGGCTGTCCTGGAACTCCCTCTGTAGACCAGGTTGGCCTCGAACTCAGAGATCTACCTGGCTCTGCCTCCCTAGTGCTGGGACTAACGGTGTGTGCCACCATGACCAGTTACAGAGTATCTTCCTATCCTGACATTCACACTGGCATTCTGACCCTCGTAGCCATGCCAGGGGCTGCAAGTCCATGGGGAATCCAAGCAGCTGGAGTGACAGTTCCACACTAAGCAGCGAACACCGTGACAACAGTGTGACCACAGGCCACACACAGAACCTCACTCTGTATCCAGCCTCATAGAGTAGTAAGTACAGTGATCTTTATCATTTTCTGATTCGTCGGCTCCATAGATATGTGGGGGGGGGAATTTCCAGCTACCAAAATAAGAAATTTTATCTTGGAGAATCCCCGTCCCACTGACTCAGTGTTCCACAGCTTGAGTGTTTCCAGGTCACATAGTTTCCTTCCCAAATTCACACACACAACACCTTCTCCTTTGTGGGTTCCTCTTGGGCCCTGCTCATTGCAAACAGGAAGCATCCAGACATCAGGGAAAGGCTCTCACTTCGCTGACTTCATAGACTGTGTACAACGAGGGGTTCAGATAGCTAAAGATGGCAGCTGTGCAGTTCAGCGGGCGTGAGGGTTGTAGTTCTCGCCTGGAGATTTTGCTGTGGAGCTCTGAACAAGTTATCAGCCCTCTCTGAGCCTCAGTGTCCTGGGTGTTGGAGATAGAATCTAGCCAGGCTTCTCCCTGGAGTCCTGTGACTCAGGGGGTTGCTTCTATTTTGTGGGGTGCAGGAGGCACCACAGCACACACATGGGACTCGGGGGACAATCTGCTGGAGTCAGCTCTCTCTGTCTACCATGGGTTTTACAGACTGAACTCAGGACGTCAGAACTCAGCAGTAAGCACCTCTACACACGGAGTCATCCCACCACCCTCTCTAGAGGATCTTCAGAGAGCCCAGGTGGGAACTGGAGAACCCTGGGAAGAGCCGTTTAACCTCTTAGTAGCTAATGACACAAAGATGGAATAATGCAAAGGCCTCTGGCTTTGAGTTTTGTCTCCTGGACCTGACTAGGAGCATGGGGGCCGGTTCACAGGCACCTAAAAGAAGCATCACATTCGAATAATGACAGGGGACGCCTTTAGCCCTGAAAGAAACAAATGAAAGGGAATTCAAAGGATTGCTGTTCTTCTCTTGGGTGACAGGCATATTCCCTGACCACAACCTGTGGAAGTGTATGTTGCTGAGGGGGTGCCCTCAGCCCCTCCTACCTTCCTCTAGATCCCGTGGAAAGCCTACCAGCACGCCACCCCAACTCAGCCCATCTCCTCCATTGCCCCTGCATCAACCTTCAGCTCAAGGTCAACAGTGCTTAAGAAAGATCCAGCCCTAAGCCTTGACCCATAATGGGAGCTACAGAAGCAAGGTGAACATCTGTTCTGGGGTTTCTCCAGCCTTTCTCTGCTTCTCAGGGCTTTTTATCTTCAGACTTTAGAGGCTCAGTACGGAGCTCAACTGGGCTGCACCATCCAGGTGGGTGGAGGGGTTGCGGCCAAACCCCCTCCTTCCTTCTGAGGAAGCCTGGAATAGGAGAAGAGTGGAGGATGCTGGGGCCCCAGGACCCCCTCTACTAATCCACAGCCCTGGCAGCTCCCCCTCTTGCAGAAGGAAATTTATGAGCAGAGGCTGAGGGAGAGCTGAGGTTACCAGGACTTCATTACTCTTACAAAATATACTATGGGACATTTACTAGTGTCCCGTGAAGTGTGGCCATAAATCAGGGGCCCCACGGCTCCTGTCAGAAGAAATGAGGAAGGTGCATTCGCTCACACCCCCTGTAGCCTTTGACCAGGAGCCAATCCCTGAGCAAGGCTGCAGAGTTGGACACAGCCACCCCACTGTCCACCCTTAATTGTCCTCCTGACCCTGGGCAGGGAGCAGGGCTGTCCCCAGGCTCACGTTCTCAATGAAAACACAGAGCGATTTCAAATGCACACGTATCACACACTAAAGTCTCCTGGAAATAATATTTCCTCTGCCAATTTTACTCTCCCAGCCCTAGGGACCTACAAAACTTCAGTGCAGTGTGATCATGTTTCTAATATATATATATGAAGGAAATACACCCGAAGGTTAATAGTGATTTTCTCTGGGTGGAACAATTACAGGTGATTTTTATTAACTTCTTTATACCTACCTGATTTTCCACACTTTTCAAAAAAATAAAAATGTGTTACTTTTATAGTCAGAAAAAAAATGCAGCTTCTTAAACAAGAATAATCATAGAGGGAAATGAGTGTGTTCATACAATTTGTAAAAAGGTAAGTTGGCAATCTACATGGTCCACAATTAGCTACATTTCCAGAACAAAACACCAGGGTTCTGAAGAAATGTGGAGATGATTGGGGTGTAACGCTTATTTTTTTTTAAAAGGCAAAAGGGCCTTGTATGTATTTGCTGATTAATAGGACATGAAAACAGACGAGAATAACACCTACAAAAAACTGTTACTGTGACGTTAAAGTATGGGGTTTGGGGACATTTTCTTTTTCTCATCTGTATTTTCCAAGTTTGGGGTGGTGTGATAATGGTTCTGTTGGAATTTTTAAGTGGTGGAAAAGAAAATGCAAACAGGCTCTCGGTTCCTGCTCCCTCCTGCCCTGGCAAAGTACCACCACACATGCGTGCTCTTGTCACAGGTAAAAATGGGATTCCCAGGGTGCCAGGGTGGGCTCCGTTCCACTGGGGCGATCTGAAATGATAAGTTTCCTCAGTGAACTTGATGGAGTTTCCAACTTTGAAGCTGTGTAATGAGTCTTGGCCCCTGACCAAGCCTCTAAATGTTCAAAGTGGCCTTCCCCTCTGAATTAACTAACCTGAGGCCGCTGAGGTAGGTCAGCAGGCAGCCGGCAAAGCTGGTTTCCAGAGGGTGGAAGGGGAGGTGCTCTGCCCTGCTCTTGCCTACAGTCAACTCTGGGGGCTTCTCCCAGGCCTCCGCGCTTCAGGACAATGCCGTCGGAGAGAAAGATATATGATAAGCCCTCGGAATCCCCAGGAGTCAGACTGTCCTGCCATGCAGTTTCTTTCAGACATTAGTCTCCCATCTGAAGGAGGTGGGGTGGCTGGGGCACCTCCTGGCTGGTCACAACACCCACCGTGGCCAGCCCTCACAGCACCTCATTAACCCAGGCCTGAGGCTGACCTGTCTTCACATAAAATCCAGAGTGAAAATGGATTATCCCTCTCCCTTGACCCAAGAATTTAAAGGTAGACGGACCATCTTCAGCAAAGGCATTCCTCGATCCCAGGAGAGGGGTGTGTTTTGCCAGATTTGGTTGCTAAGTTTGGTGGACTCATCCACCTTATTTCTCACAGGAAGTCACTGTCCCGACCTGGTTGCGAGAGGGGCTGGTGAGTCGGCGCGGCCACCTCCACCCCAACGTTGCCTGCTTCTCCTTCTCTCTGCACTTTGAATGAGTCTCATCATATTTGAAATTTCAGTAGCATTTGGTTTTGATTTTTAAAGAAGTTTTAAAAACAAAAACACTTCTGCCTTGAAGCAATGTGTTCCCACGGCCGCTGAGTGGGGTCTGGCAATGTTAAGACCTTTATCAGCAGGGCTGAGGAGATGAGCTGGTCGGTTGTGGTGTGTTTAGAAGTTTAAAAACAGCAAAAAGACAGAGCGAGGGTTTACTGGAGGGGGGCCTGAGCCTAGGGTAAGGGTGGCAAGCTTTCCAGATCTCCTGAAAATTATAAGCCTGCTCTTTTAAATTTCCTTTCCCAGAACAATGTGATCCATTCAGTTCCAAGGTAAACACTGAGCTCAGATCCTCAACAGTTTGGGAGAGCAGACTGTCCTTCTTGTTAGGGTCTATACCTGTCATGGATCTGATTAAACACATATATCTTCATGGCAGCCATTGGCAGGCTGCTGTGGGCTATGAGGAGAGATGGGACACCCGCCCCCACATGCCTCCAAGAGTCGGGCAGCCCCTTCAGGCCTGCTCTGGGCATGCTGGACTGCCCCTCTCTTATAGTCTGGGTGATAGCAGGGTGTATGGTGCTCCGATCTGATCTTGAATCTAGAGGGCAAAGAGGCAGATCAGAGGAAATGCTGGCAGCCTGAAGGGCACCAGGAAGGGGGGGGGGTTGCTTGAATCACCTTCAAAGTGATAATGTTTACAACAGAGAGAGGGTGATGTGGGGAGAAACATGAGCCTCGGGTGGTAAATCATGCAATCTGCTGTCAGTGCTAAGAATATGGAAGCCCATTTCCTTTCTCCTCCTGGAAGGCTGCTTAATTAAGAGCTCTCAGGGTAGCTGGCTTTCCTCATAAATTTCAGGGAGCTGTAAAATTTATATGTGTGTACGCATGCGTGAACCCAGGAGTGAGTAGAGAAAAGAACACCAGGAGGTCTGTTCGGAGTGGCATTCACACAACTGTCTATCTCAGCCCTCTAGTGCCTCAGTTTCCCCTCTCTGGAAATGGCAATGGCAAAGCCACCTCTCCCGGTCCAAAGTGCAGGTGAATGTCGGGGCATCAGTCAGCACAAGGCGTTCTGAACAGAAGGTGCAGAACCCCTCGCCCTCGGGGAAGGGCTTTAACCACTGCCTGTGTTGAGGGAGCCATGAACCCAAGCCCAGGCTCCAGATGACAGTTGCAGATGTCTGGAACAACTACCATCCTTCCCAGCCCAAATCCCAGGGTGCCCCAGTTTCTCTGCTGAGGTTGCCTCAGAAACTGGAGGCTGAGAGCTAGAGTTCCCTGCTCTCCTCTGAGGAGTATTTAATTTCCACAGTGCAGCCTGTTTCTCTTCCAGAAGAGCTCGCTCCCCATCCTGGCTTATCTGATGGTGGGTATCTTAGAGAGCAACTTGTCACCCATCATTTTCCACAGAAGCGTTAACAGTTGGGAACCATGACGGGGGTTGCTAAGGAGCCAGGGATACTACGACCAGATGAACTGCAAGCCGCATGCAGGAGGGAGGACCAAGCAGTGGATCCCAGAACCTCGGAACTATGGTGAGCTTTTCTTTGCACGTGAAGAAAATACTCTGGGGTGGTGTTTTCTCTCCACAGCATGCTTCCAATCTCATGGAGGTTGGATCTCACAACATCCCACCAAACAGAAAGGCCGGGACCGTTGCTCCACATGGCAGAGGGGAAGCAGGAAGAGCAATTGTGAACCTGCCTCTGCCAGGCTGGCACAGCTCTGGGTCAGCCCGGGTGGGCAGCTCTGAGAGGCCAGAGGCTCAGGAGGGTTTAGGGTGCTCCGCTTTTCACTTCAGGTCTGTTGGTTAGTGGCACTGTCGGACACTACGTGACACATGAATGGAGGTTGCTCTGACCTCTGAGACTCAGATGCCGTTGACAGAGGGCGTTCCTGTGGCAGACTTGGATGCCCTCTCAACTCACTTTACCCCCTAAGCCCCAGACTCCATGTGAGGGTGGGTTCTCTAAGGGTGGATGGATGGATGGCGTGAGAGACAAGCATGGGTGGGCACATTTCGATCCCATTCCAACCCACAGCCCACAAGCCGCACTGGCCAAGGATAACTATGAATGAAGCCCAGTGCAAAATCATAACCTGACTTCAAACTTTAGGAGGAGTTGTGATTTTTCGGTAACTCAACTATGTAGCTCTCCAGCATGAACTTTGGAGACGACAAGGCCATGTCTCGATGTCAAAAGGTCACGTGCTCCGTATGGAAGGTCCTGCTATGATCTTACCTGAATCTCACTTGGTTGAGGAAACAGGACAGGAAATGGCTGAGGTCTGGGACCATAGGAAGTAACCAAGTCTCCAAAGGATTCCCGGCCCTAAGCCTCTGCCCTTACACCAGGGCTCTATAACAACACTGAACGGTTGTTGGGTTGTTGTTGTTTTCTCCTCTTATCTGTATTTTATCTCTTTTCTACAACAAGTATACTGCATCTGAGTAAGACATGAAACAATAAGCTGAACATGGCGCACTCCTTTAATCCCAGCACTCAGGAGGCAGAGGCAGGTGGATCTCTGAGTTTGCCAGCCTGGTCTACAAGAGAGTGATTTCCAGGACAGCCAGGACTACACAGAGAAACCTTGTTTCAAACAACAACAACAACAACAAAACAAACAAACAAATAAGAAGCAATAGAATGCATGCGAGAAGGTTCACCGTATCACCACTCTTATTCTATATACCTTGCTGAAGTTACTCACGTGCGTTATAAGGTGAGATTACCTTCATGAAAACTCTGAAAGACAAATCCTCTTGATTTGTCACATGGTTTGAGGAACAATAAAATGGCCCCTTGCGGGTCTCAGGCATTGTGCCAAGTGTTGGGGACACCAAGATGAACAAATCACTCTCCCTGACCAGCTCTGCATGCCTACACTGTCTACCTCCAGAATGCAGGAAAATAAAATCCTGCTTGGCCAAGGAAAGAGGCCTGATTAGGAGTCGGGGGGGGGGGGGGAACTGTAGCTCTGTCTCCTTACAGCTCTGGGGGGAAAATCCTCTGGGCCTCAGTTTCCCTGTCTGCACAAGGAACTGGTGTAATAAATTACTGTGTTTTCTCCAGCTGTGTGGACTAAAGTCCCCTCTTGCCCTAATGTTGCTTGGATTCCCCAACATCTGTCACATAGCAGCAGGTCTGAGGCTCACCCAGTCATCCCACTTATCTGGCCAGTGACCTGGGAAGGGTATGGCTGGTTGTACAGGTGTGGGCACCATCTAGGTTCAGCACACACTGCAGCCTTTCCAGAAGGTGAGGGGTGAATGGGTCTCCTCACTCTCTCCACCCCACCGTGCACAGTGAAGGAAGGAGGGCCCCAGGTGAAAGCTATCTAAAGCCTAAAAAAGCTCCCATTTTAGAGACCGTCTGAGTCAAATGCTGAGGAGGAGAGTTTCTGGCCTGAAGACAAGGGAAATGGGCTCAACGTCTCAACCAGACTTCCACCCCAAATTTCGATATATTAATGAATATGAAGGATGGCCTCTGAGCGGATCCTGTGCCTCCGAACACCTGGCGGAATGTCTCCTTTGAAAACACAGCCCGCTTACATCCAGCAGTCACATATGAGCAGGAGAAACAAGGTCCTCATCCCAGCTTCAGCTCCCTCTCTGGGCCTCCTGGGTGTCAAAGAACTCACCCAGAAATTCCTTGCCCCACGTTGAGGGAGACTCTCACACTGATCCTCATGGACCTCCGAGGCCCTTCCTGGCTCAACTGTGAACAGGCAGGGCAGTACCCTGCAGTGAGGTTGACTCTGGCTGCAAAGTTTGTCCAGGATGTGGAACAGAGGGCCCTGCTGGCCTCCAGGGATAAACACTCTTTCTGGCTCAGGGCTCCCCTGACTTCCACTCCATATGTTTCAGAGGGCCGTGCAAATCTTTGAGGGAGCCATCTTACCCGGGTGGCGAGCTCTAAACCACACCAAATTTTTTGTCAGAGGGCTGGGGAGGTAACTCAGTCACTATAATGCTTGCCTTACAAGCGTGAAGACCTCAATTCCGTTCCAGAACGCGTGCACGCACGTGCGCGCACACACACACACACACCACAGGATAAGGTGCTCACACTTGTAATCTCAGTACTGGAGAGGTAGAAACAGGTGGGTCCCTGGGGCTCTCTGGCTAGCCACCCTAGCCTACTAGTTAAGTTCCAGGCCAATGAGAGACACTTTCTCAAAAAATAAGGTGGCCCACGCACATTAACTGGACTTAGTGGGTTATTAAAAAAAAAAAAAAAAAAACATGAAACCAGGAGGGTGAGTGTGATGGGGATAACTGGAGGGGATGCAGGGTAGATATGATAAGATTTCATTGTATACTTGTATAACGTTTTCAAGAAAAAAGAACAGTTTTTAAAAGTACAAGGTGAGTGACTCATGAGGGACAATGTCTGGGACTGTCCTCTGGCCACCACACATGTGTGTCCATGTGCACCCGCACATACATACACACACCAAAAAAGCAGCTATAAGAAAGACAAGATCCCGTGTGATCCCAGCTAGTTTCCAGAGGCCCAGCTGCCCCGTGGCTTCTTCCCATGGCAGTGTGGACAGGCCCAGCATGTGCACACCTCCATCACCACATGATGGCCATGACTGACTCCTCTAACATTCAGATGTGACCCAGTTCAAAAGACAGTTGACTAGTAAATAAACAGCTGGTGGCCTTCCCATGGGACGGAGTGGCTTTCCTAGGACCAGATGTGTGGCCCTCGATGCCCAAGTTCACAGATGCAGACGCTGTAGACCAAAATGCAAGAGAGCTCTTCTGGCCGGCATCTAGTCTGCCACTCCCTGATCCGAGCCAGCTTTTCATTTTCTCGGGCATCAGTGTCTCTCAGGTGTACCAGTCCCCACACCTTAGTAGCTAGCTCTCTAGACCAGCAGCGCCTAAGAGCTTGTCCAATGCACATTCTCAGGCCCTGCCCCAGGCCCACCTGGTCAGAAGAAACCCAGGTGTCTGCATTTTAACAAACCCTCCAGGCGAAGCAGGATCTGCTCAAAACCATCAGAGACTGTTACAGCAGTTCTCAGAGATTATGCCTCCCCACCTCCTCACAGAAGGAGAAGACAAGGGAGGTAACACCGCCCCCTCAAGTCATGCTGAGATGAGACCTACTCCTTTGTGGTATCTCACTATCTAGATTCAGTTATCTCAGGTACCTTACCTGGGAGTAAGGTACAAGACCTAGGAGTTGATTAGTTTTGCAGTCTCGGCAAAGCACTTCCTCTTCAGAACCTGTTTCCTCCCTACAAGGAAGTCCCAGTCCAGTTCCCAGTGCGGGGCTAAAGTATCCTGACCTCACTGGCTCCTGCCCTCACTGGCTCCTGCCCTCACTGGCTCCTGCCCTCACTGGCTCCTGCCCTCACTGGCTCCTGCCCTCACTGGATCCTGCCCTCACTGGATCCTGCCCTCACTGGATCCTGCCCTCACTGGATCCTGCCCTCACTAGTTCCTTGTACAAGTTGCTCAGTCTTAGCCCACCTTTTCTCAACTGCAAAACAGGAGTGATAACGACCTGCCTCGGTGGTACTGTGTGGCTTAACTGGGGTGTCCATGAAGCACCTGTCCAGTTGGTCTTCCAGGGTCCTAGTGGAGTATAAGCTGGAGATGATGCTACCAATGTACTGTGCTTTTCTTTCTTTATTTCTGAATCACAATTTCAGCTTTGTTCCACAAAGGTCTCCTGAGGGCAACTCCATTTGTTTGGTTTGAATTTTCCTTCCCAGTGGGCATTGCTTCCTGCTGCCACTGGTGCAGGTAAAGCTGGACACTGTGGGGCAGACAGTCCAGGGGTGTTTGTTGTTTTAAGATGGAAGTCTCCTCTATGTAGCCCAAGTTAGCCCTGAGCCCATGATCCCCCTTCGTTCTCCTCCTGAGTATGTGGGATGACAGACATGTTCCACAGCTAAGCTGAACTGGCTTTTCTCTTTGCTTGTGTACACATGCTGTGTGTGTGTGTGTGTGTGTGTGTGTGTTCGCGTGTGTGTGTGTTCACGTGTGTGTGCACACACAGGTGGGCCAGAAGAGGATGTTGAGTGTCTTACTCTGAATTGTCAGCCTTATTTCCTTGAGCTGGATCCCTTACTGAGCACGGAGCTGGGTTACCAGCCGGTCAGGCTCAGCATCTCTGCATCTCCAATCCCCTGCCCGCCACTGCAGTTAGAGGCTTGGGTGTAACCATGCCAACCTTTTTACATGAATGCTGGGGATTCAAACCCAGGTCCTTTACGCTTCACAGTGAGAGCTCTTACTCACTGAAACGGCTTGAAGAGGATTTAGTTCTGTGGCCATGCACAGCCTATCAAAGAATCAGGAAAGCCCAGGTCTCAGACTGCAGAGCAGCGGGCCAGGCAGAAACAGCCCCGCCTCCGTAGAATAGAAAGGCTGGGCAGGTACAGACGTCCTCTCCATTCAATTCCAGATAGCTGCTCCTAATGAGAACATGAACAGAGGGTTGCCATGGTACCCATTATCCATAAAGAAGCCAGAACATCTGGATGTGATATTTCCAGGGTTTTTTTTTTTTTAAGTGTCACCATGTGGAGCATTTGGTAGAGAAAGACACTAAAATAACTCAATAACTTAATATCTATTCAGCACAATCCTAGGAAATAGTTACCACAATTATCTCAGCTTTGTGTCGGGGAAACTGAGGCCCAAAATCATCCAAGTAGAAGTGGGGTGGAGAGGAGCCCAGTACAGGAGGGGTTAAAACAGAAACTATAGACCCTTGTGTGGAATAAAAGGAGACAGAGTCAATTTTTTCTACCCTAACAGTAAATTGGCCCCAAATTAAGCCAATACCCAGTTCTTATTGCTTCTGCAAAGAATTAATAAACCATGACATCTTCTGAAATGGGGGAGGCCAGCTGCTCGGGGACATGTCAGAAAACTTTTTACGGGCTTGGAGATGCTCTGCCTTAGCAAGTTAAGGGAGTACACCACAAGCATGCAGAAAGGGAAAGTGCCCGCTCCCAGCTGGGCTCAGAAGTCTGCCCACCACCAGGAGTCAGGCCATGCAGTAGCTGGCTCTCCGGGCGTTAATGGCTGCGGCCTCCCCGAGAACACTCTGGAATATTTTAGGTTTATATTTTCAGATGGTGTGCCAAGTCCTTCCCTCATTCTGCCTATTAGATGGCTAGTTTCCTTTTCCTAGTTAAAGGATTAACTAGAATTATCAGTAACATAAGCTTCTCCCACAGGCAGGTCAAAGGAAATGAATGGAAACTGCAGCAATAAGGACGCCGGGCAGAGCTTCAGAACGCCTGACGGGAGAATTCTCCCTGGCAGAGCCGTCTAGTGGGGGCTTAGAACCCACCGTGGACTGCAGCCTGAGCTGGAGATTTCTGCTGGGCTCAGCTCAGAGCACGGCTTACAGGCAAATTCTCAGAGGATGTCAGGGAGCCAGGTGAAATATTTGCTGTGGAAAGTACCAGAAACTCAAAGTGGGGGGGGGAGGTGGGGAGGTGGGTCTTTTAAATATTCTAGCCCGACTCCTTCATTTCCAGGTGAGGGTAAGGAGATTGGGAACCAAAAGTGGGAAGTAACTTCACTGTTCAGGTTGTCAGTTCATCAGCCTACAAAATGGAACCCTGGCCTCAGAGCATCACACTTCGGTCATCTGTTTGTATATCCATCCCCAGCCTACCCCCATGACTTCCTGTCTTTGGGATGCCCTCCACCTGGGCTCACACCTAGGTGGTCTTGGTGATAACTCAACTCTAAAGGGCAGAGGTTTATCTCCTGTCTAAACCATCTCCGTGACATGTTGGACACCATGTTCCTGTGTCCCAGGAGGGTGTCATTACTGCAATTATCACAGAGAGAAAAAATAAAGAAGAAAACTGGGCCCTGGGAGCTGCCTCAAAAATAGCAAATGCTATGTGTTAATGCTAGGTGATGGGCATTCATCAATTTATTTATAATATGCACAAGTATTCACTGTGTGTTTCTGTCAGCTTTGACCCTCTTCATAACGAATAGTCAAGTTCCCATGATGCAGTGACTATCTCCTTCACCTGACACAAACAGTCAAGAGATGACTAGCCCCCCAAGTTCATTCCTCAGACAGCACGTGACCATGATGCCTCAAACTCATTCAGTGCCATCCTTCACAGCCATAACCTTCAGGAGCTGCCTGCTGGTGCTAGTGGAATGTTCTGAACTCTTTGGTTGTGCAAAATCCAAAAGAGACCCCGTCCTTGCCCTCAAGGAACTTGAAATAAACAAGGCTGAAGACGACATTTCCACAAAACAAAGCAAATGTCTCTTCGAGAGAGACGTGAGGAGAGAAGAGTTAGCCAAAGGCTCTCCTTGCTGACTCTGCCCGGGACCAGTTAGTCCACCAGCACTCTCACAACACACACACACACACACACACACACACACACGCACACACACACACACACACACACACACACCCTGTCACACCACAGATGTGTTTGGAGGCAACTGAACACTGGCCCTCCCTGAGGAGTGTTTGGGGTCCCCGGCCTCCTTCTCTCCTCACTTCCTGTTACAGACTATTTGCAGGTATGACCCATGAGGCTGAAACAGAACAAAGATCCATAAAAATGAGCCAGAAAACAGCAGCATGCAGCTCAAGTATGGAAGGGGTGGGGGGGGCCTTATGATGAAAGGGGCCAGCCGCGGGCGTGTAGACTGGCAGCGTGGTTCTGGGCACTGCCGCCCACAGCACGGCACCCAAAGTTCAAAGCCACGCTTGATACGTACACTTTCAAGCCTTGGGCTGCAGTGTAAGAGAGGGTGGAATAACTGTTCCTGTAGAGTCCTCACTGCTGAACTGTAGATAGATGGTCCTCCTTCCCTGGGGGGCGCAGCAAAATGGCAGACCCAAAACAGAGAAACAGTGACCTGGAAAAAGGAAGCTAAGGGCGGAAACGGAGGCAAGATCTGTGTGCAGAGCACCCCTAGATGTCACAAATCCATCCCACTGCCTTTAGCGAGCAACACTGAATCTATTCAATCAAAAAGACTGTCTGCTCTTAAAGATCTACGGAGAAATAGGCACTCTCTGCCCCACCCACAGTAAACTGCCAACCATATCCCAAAAAGACGGAGAGAGCGGGAGAGAGGAGAGAAGGAAGTAACTTTGCGGTGGTTTTAAATTTCCAAAATATCGCAGCCTCAGCTAAATGATGCAGGCCATGGGTTTTGCCCAAGACCCCTCAGGAACCGGCTATTCTTCCTGGGTAGGGACAGAAGTTGCCCAGCGGCGCCTCGTCTCCCTCCTCTGGCTTCAGGCTTGCTGGAGACTCTGAACAGCTGTTTGCTATTCAGAGTAGAGGAGCCTTTCATATACTTGACGACATGTTAAATCACCCCGTAATGATGGCTGGGAAGCCTTCTCCTCATTTCAGCTACCGCGTGGATAAAAAGCCCAGGCCAAATGGCACGGGTGCTAAATTCATCTAGGCTGTGAACGTGCGGGCAGAGGGCAGAACCTGAAATGGTCCTGTTTTTAACACGTGAGCTTCAACAACGGGATTGTTTAAAGATGTACACGTCTCCTAAAGACTGACATATTGGCAACAGAGCGTGATAGGTCAGTTTTATTTCTGTATTCTAAACTGCCTACCACAATCATGAATAGGCTTCATAACCAAAATAAAATAAGTGATGTTGTCGTGCAAATATACGTGAGTTTTACCAGCAGGTTGGACGTGTAGACTCCAAGCTTTAATGCAATACTGCTTGTGGGATGGAAGTGAGACGGGAACAGAAGTAGGAAGGTAAAGGTGAGAGGTCAAGAAGGAGGTAACAGATTTTTCCCCCCAGAAAACACCTAACTCAGAGCAGGCATCCTGCAGTGGCGGGGGAGCGCTCTTCCTTGCAGTGTGCATTGAATTTATGCTAACCTTTTACTTCGAGAGAACAGTTGACAGACAGCCCCTGTGTCTCTGGAAGGAGTTTTAGCAGGATCAGTACGTAAGAGCCCTGCTGATTCTTAACACTCAGTTTGAAAGTGTCTTTGGTTTTCGGAGTATGACTGTGGTTTGAGGGGGGCGGGTGTCCACACTTGCCTGGGAAGGAAGGAATTTCCCAACCACGAGTGTGTGCACCACGAGTGTGGCTACTGGGGAAATGTTGATGATACAAGGTTAAGTGAAAGAAGCAAGCCACAAGGTTCTGTGACCACATCTATGGAAACCCTGTATTTATGGAGATAAGAACTCCAAGAAAGAAAACAGTTGCTGTGCTGGGGTGGATAAGGTTTTTCCAGGGTGCTCTTAGCATGACTCTTGGCTTTTCGGAAAGTTTTGTCTAGCATTTCACTATGAAATTTTTAAGCACAGCATACGTGGGGGAATTTCATGTCAACCACGTGTTACTTCATTAGCTTCTGCCTTTAGCGCTGTTTGGTTTTGGAAAGTCTCTCAGGTATTTAATCTTCCGTTCCATGATATCACCTTAGCAGTGAGTAAGTTATAAAGCTCCATGATCAATAAATACCTCAGACTGTGCCGACCTGTATGCTCTCTCTGGTGTCCGACACACTGGCCTTCTCCAAGAGTACAGCAAATGCCCGGAAGTGGGGTACTGTCACTGCCTGCTAAGTCTTTTTGGTAGATTTCGTCTGCAATGGCCAAGGAATCAAGAGCAGACTACAGAAACAAAAACCTCCAACCTCTCAGCTGTTTCCCACATCAGCAAGGTATGTTTTTCTTCTTTGTCCTTTTTCCATTTGTGGATGTGAGTATGCAGGTGAATGTGTGTGTACATGTGTGTATACATGTTTGTGTATGAGTGGGCCTGCATGTGTATACTCGTGCGTGGAGGATGGAGAATGAAACATCGCTTCTCCACTTAATTCACTGAGGCAGTCTCTCAGTGAAATCCAGAGCTCACCTCTATGACTGGTCTGCTCTGGGGATCCCCTGTCTCTCCCTTCTGAGGCTGGGCTGCAGGCTCTGCTGCCACCACATCCAGCTTTTCATGTGGATTCTGTGGAGCAAGGTCAAGGCCAGGCCTGCACAGCAAGCATTGTCCCTGGCTGAGCCAACTCGCTGGTCCTGGGTTTTTAGTTTAACTTTTTTTTTTAAATAATTTCATGCATGGTATTTACATCCCTTCCACTCCTCCAGCTCCCTCTCCAGCTCCATCCTTCACCTCCTCTCATATAACCCTCACTCGCTCTCAAGTCCATGATCTCTTCTTCCATAATTATTATTCTCTCTCTCTCTCTCTCTCTCTCTCTCTCTCTCTCTCTCTCTCTCTCTCACACACACACACACACACACACACATACACACACACACACACACACACACACACACACACACACACACACACACACACACACACGCATGCACAACCTGAGCCCAGTTAGTGTTGTTCTTGTGTACATGTGTTTGGTGCTCACCTCTTGGAACTGGACAGACCATCAGGGACTTGTCCCTGGAGAAGACTGATTCTCCATCTCCCAGCAGCCATTGATTGCCCGAAGTCTTCATCCAGGGTGGAGCCTTCTGAATTTTCCCCGATTTGCATTCTCATGGGTGTCACTATGCAGGGGTCACTTGTAGAGGCAATAGTATTTTCTAGATTTCATGAGTGCAGCTTCCCAGTCATATATATTTAGAAGACACTATCCCACAGCAGGCACCCTGGTCCTCTGATTTTTTTAAAATATTCTGCCACTCTTCCAAAACGTTTCCTGAACCTAGTGTAGGGGTTGTGCTGTAGATGTACCAACTGGGGCTGGGCTCCCCACTCTCAGTTATTCTCAGCATTGTGGTCACGGTCCTATTTTAATAAACGGTCAGACTATATGCAAACCCAAGATTCATTTTACAATAAATTACTTCATGGTTTATTATCAGCATGTGTTTGATTTGTGTATCTGTTTTATATACCTATTGACCCAGGGTCATGTAAACTAAAGAAGGTTCCTGGTAGGCTCCTCTCTGAGAAGTCTACTGTTGCCTGTATAAAGTCTGTCATTTTCAATGTCTTTGGGATAACAGAGGGAATCTGGCAGGTAAAGGAAAAAAAAGAGAGAGAGAGAGAGAGATCATCCTGACAGACTTTGGAGTAGATGGCTCTCGGATAAACTAAGTGACATGCTGGGAGACATCAGGAGACTGTCACCTTTACTTTTGCTAAAAGAAAAAGATAGCAGGATGGATTTTAACACTATCCTTAGAGGCACCAGCCGACACACTAGTGTGTGTCATCCAGAGACCATTGTCCTCACCTTAGGAATGTAAAGAGAATGGTTGCCCATGAAGTAATGCCAGTCGCAGCTTTGTAACCCAACGACCAGAGGATGGGCTTTCAAATTTGAAAGACATGGAGAAGTCTCTGTTCAGGCACCATTCATCATGCCCGGATGTGATGCACATCGCCCTCAGGGAAAGGCAGGCAGGCAGAGGGAGTTGTCACTCAGGCCTTGCGGTAGCAAGTGACAAAAACCAACTGAGAGGGTTTCAAGAGCAAAGTAATCTACCAAGAGGACGTTGGGCATCTCGGAGAATCATGGGCAATGTTCAGAAAATGAGTGAGAAGTGAAAGACGTCAGGGCCTAATTTCGTGTCATAAAACAACTAATGCCATCTCTGGACATGTCCTGTGCCTAGAGTGGCTGTCACCACTGCTGGATGAATTCTTCATTGTGACCCAGTTCACAGTTGTGGGTAGAAGAAAGGCCACAGCTCAGGCTGGGTCAATGCCCTGGTCCATCCCAACAGAATCAAACACTTGCCCTTCAGGCTTGCTGATATAAAGTGCCCCAGCTTACCACCAAGACCTAACGGCCAAGACAAAAATTAATACATGGCCCCTAGAGTAATATTATGCTTGAGACTGCAATGTCTCCCACAGGCTTGTTTTACTCAGTCCCCAGCTGGTAGAGCTATGTGGGGAGGACTCCTTAGGAGACGAGGCTCACTACCAGCGGTCCTTGGAAGGTTATAGCCAGCCTCTGGCTGCCATTGTGTTCTGCGCTTCCTGGTCTGCCATAAGGGAAGCCTCCTTCACACATTCCCACCACCATGATATTAGCTGCTCTGCCAGGACATCCGGCCATGATGGACTAAATCCTTTAAATCCGTGAGGTAAAAGTCAATCCTTCCTCCCTGTTCCTGTCGGGTACTGTATCACGGCCAGGCAAAGGTAACCAACGGAGGTAGGAATTGTGGTCACCCTTGTTTCTGGATGCTTCCTGATTCTCTGGGTTCTCACTATTTCCCTCGACACTGAGTGAGCCCTTGGAAGCAGGAAGGAAGATGCCTCCACACCGGGCAGGAGTGGTGCATAAAACCTCCGTGCTGGATGATGTGAGCGATCCGTTTAATTTTCATTTGGCATGGTGCTACACTGGATAATGTTTTTAATTATGGAAATCTGGCATCCTGAACATCCCTGTGCATACTAACCACCTAAAGACCTTCTAAAAGTCTGATTACACAGGTCTGGAGCCCCAGTCCGCACTGCAGTCAGCTCCCAGGGAAGGCTGATTCTCCCGGTCCAGGGTCCACACTCCGAAGAGCAAACATTTAGAGGATTTGCAGTAGGGATTGGGAGCTATCAAAGATCTTAACCTGCATCATACTGCTGTAATCGTCTATAATGTCTTATTACCCTTATTTGGTGTGTGAGCATGCCCAGGAGCTTGCCACACACAGCATGTGCATAGAGGTCAAAGGGCAACTTGTTGGGTCAAAGTATCGAACTCAGATCGGCAAGCTTGGCAGCCGGCACTCTTGCCCGCC
>CABHPH010161462.1:0-34149 GCA_902168325.1 Peromyscus nudipes | reverse complement strand
CTCTCTCTCTCTCTCTCTCTCTCTCTCTCTCTCTCTCTCTCTCTCTCCTCCCTTATTCCCTCTCTCCCTTCCTCTGTGACAGCCCTGGAGATTGACTCTAGGGCCTCTTGCCTGTGAAGCAAGTGTTCTGTCTGTGAATTACAGCCCCACTCAACCTTCCTCTTTCTTAATAAGCTTCATCTAAGGCAGTGGTTCTCAACCTGTGGGTTGCGACCCCCTTGGATGTGGACTGACCCTTTCTCAGGAGTCACATATCTGGTATCCTGCCTAACAGATGTTAACATTAAGATTTATAACAGCAGTAAAAATTACAGTTCTTAAGTAGCAACAGAAATAATTTTATGGTTGGGGTCATTGCAACTTGAGGCACTGTATTAAAGGGTCACAGCATTAGGAAGGTTGGGGTTAGCGAGATGGCTCAGCAGTTGAGAGACCTTACTGCTCTTACAGAGAACTCAAGTTCAGTTCCTAGCATCCATGGTGGGTGTTTCACAACCACCTGTAACTAATGCCAGCTTTGGGGATCCAATGTCCTCTTCTGGCCTCCTTGGAACTGCACACACATGTACACACACACACACACACACACACACATATATCTTAAAATATAAAACTGTTTCTGTTTCTTTGACTATCTATGTGTCCCTGGTCTAGTTTTTGACTTTAGGAAACAGGGATCTGGAATCCAAGCAGGCTCCCTCTGGACTCCAATCCACACCACTAATGCCTCTGCCACTACTCTCAACACGCTTGGAATGGGAAACTTCCACTCTTCCCCTTCCCTTTCTTGGAGTGGTTATATTACGAATAGCTACCACACAGGAACTATAGAATGAGACACTCTGTTCTCCAGAATGGCACATGGCACATGCTGAGGGAACACTAAATGCTAGCCAATGTTATTCATCCTTGGCACAAAACAACAGGAGTCCAGCCACACCATGGAAAGGTGCCTCGCTTAGCTGCATTTCCTCATCACTGCTGCAAAAGGCCCAACAGGAGCAACTTAAGGAAGGAACGTTTTATTGGGGATCCTAGGACTGCTCCGTCCTGGTGGGGTTCACTGTGGTAGGAGCATGTGAAGAAGGGTACTGCACACCTTAGTGGATCAGAAAACAGGGGGCCTGAGCACAGATAGAACGTGGACATCACCTCCCAGGTTTTCCAACCCAGTGTGGTATAAAAATATTTCCTGGGGAGATACCACCTGCACACACACACACACACACACACACACACACACGAATGTAAAGTTAAAATCACTCCACTACAAGACTGCTGCTTGAGTCAATTTCTAGAATATTCTTTTGTAGTTGTTGCCAAAAAACAGCAGACCTACAAATGTGATTATTTTCTATATCAGCAGTTTTGAGACTATGAATTAAGCAACTGCTGGGGATAGTCTAGTAATATGAAAAGAGTAGGCTCTCGGCTTCTAGATAACACTTCTCCTTTCTCATTTGGACCATTTTCTGATGATTGCCCATTTGGGGGCCTGGAGAGGTGGCTTAGAAGTTAAGAACACTTGCTGTTATTACAGATGATGGGAGCTGGTTCTCAGCCCCCATGCAGGGTGGATCATAACCTACTGTAATCCAGCTCTGGGGGATCAGACGCCCTCTTCTGGCCTCCGCTAGCACAGCACTCACATGCCCATACTCATTCCTCACATATGCTCATAAATAAAAATGAAATAAATCTTTAAAATAAACATTTAAAGAATGCCTATTTTTACTTTTAGAAAGGGTCTCAATGTGTTTCCCAGGCCGGCCTGGAACTTTCTATGTAGCAGTCTTCCTACTTCAGTCTTCCAAGGATTGGGATTACAGGCACAAACAATCATAACCACAAAGTTAAAACTGTTTTTCAGAATATTCCCATTGGTCTGTCACAATCAATAACGTGACCAAATAACTTTCACAGAGCCCCACACTCCACACAAGTGGAATTAAGATTTGGATTAAGACTCTGGATGAAGGGTTTTGTTTTAAGCGCTTGGGAATGTATTCTAGCTCTCTCTTTTCTTGAAACATAGCCATTTGTTGCTCGTTATTCATGGCTTATTCTATCCAATATCCTTAGCTTATTCTTTAATGCAGAGTTTAAAAGTGGTCTCCTAGGC
Source organism: Peromyscus nudipes (assembly GCA_902168325.1). Taxonomy (NCBI): domain Eukaryota; kingdom Metazoa; phylum Chordata; class Mammalia; order Rodentia; family Cricetidae; genus Peromyscus; species Peromyscus nudipes. The sequence goes on along the minus strand of CABHPH010161462.1, from coordinate 32,027 downwards.
AACCCGGAACAGTCTGGGCCAGCTCTTTCTCCTAAGAACACTCTAGAGAATTGTGTTAGCTGCTTTACATGTTGCTGCAACCAAATTACCCGACGAGAAACAACTTAAGGAAGGAAGGGATTATTCTGGCTCCTGTTTTTAAGGGACCCAGTCTATCGTGGTAGGAAGTCATGGTGGTAGGAGTGTGAGGCAGATACTCACACTGCGTCTTAACTCGGAAATCAGAGATGAATCCTGCTCTACTTTGTTTTCCAGTCTGGGACCTCAGCCCATGGAACGACATCACTCAGATTCAGGGTGGGTCTCCCATCTCCAATTAACGCACCCTAGAAGTACCTTCACAGTCACACCTAGAGGTGAAATTCCTTAGTGACTCTAACTACAGACAACTTAACCATCCATTGTAGTGGGATATTCGATCACATGGTGAACCCCCTGTTTGCATTTGTGGTGATTAAATAAAATTAACCTTGGGTGAGGAGGCTGAGGTAGCAGCTGGTTGACAGGAAGTAATCATAGAGCATCAGAGGGCATCCAGAAGAGTTAGAAAGACACACAGGAAGTAGTCGGGAGGGATTTGAAGTGGCATGGCTTTTTATGTTTTGGGGGAGCAGAAGGATGCTCTCTTTTGTCTGGAGACACCAGCAAGGAGAGAAGGTCAGCTGGTTGCTGCCAACCTCTCTGAGCTGGCAGGTTTGCACCACAGCCTTTGGATCTTTAGTTTTATTTATAAATAGAACGTTAGAGATTTAGTTAAAGCTACCTTTAGCAGCAGCCACAGGGCTGGTGCTTGTGGGAACAGAATTCTTGTCAGGTTGCAGCCTAAGCAGCTAGGCCTCTGCCAGAGAAGTAGGCCAATAACTTTGGAATCGAGATTGCTGGCTGAACAGCAGCAGTAGATTGAGGTGCAACCACTGTGTCCGAATTAAAACAACAACCAGCTTTGCCATCCACCTTGAAGATATGTAGCCAGGAGGACACTCACAAATACCAACCCATGTTGCTTAGATGCCCAGCCTTCAGCAGTCTAAGCTAAGTCAATTGCTTCTCTCTGTAAGCACCCAGCCTCTAATATTGCATTACAGTAACAGAAAATGGACAGTGTTGTTCCCATACTCCATTTCCCTAACACCTCCTCAGAAACTATTCCTGACTCATACTTCTTTTTTTCCCCTGTATTCCTGGAGTCAACTATTTCTCCAAGAAGATTTACTTTCTTTTCTTGAACAACAACAACAACAACAACAGAAGATATATAGAAAACAAGATCTGGGGCTAGACAACTTAAAAAACTTATTGTGTGGCATGTTATAGAAAAAACAAAGAACAGCAGCAAAAGATCAGTCTAGGATAATTTGTCTTCAAAAATTACTAGACATTGAGTGAATATTTGATTCTAATGAAGCCCACTTCGAAAGCTATATATGACCAAGTGATGGGTTGTTAATCCAGACAATTTAGATAAATGATTCAGTGGCTCAGTTTTCTTTAGGTGCTGAAGAGTTCCCTTGGATATTGGTGTGTGTGTGTGTGTGTGTGTGTGTGTGTGTGTGTGTATACACATTGCACATTTGCAGGAATGCCCATGTGTATAGAGGCCGGAGATCAGTTGCAGGTATCATTTCTCAGCTGCAATCCACCTTGTTTTGGAGATATGGTCTCTCACTGGAGATTGCTCACTAGGCTAGCCCAGCTGACCGGCAACCCTTACGGTTCCACCCGTCTCTGCCTCCTTTGTGCTGGGTTTATTAGAGTGTACCACATTTGGCTCATGTTGGAGTTTTAGGGTGAAAACAAAGAGAGTCTCAGGTAAACTGGGATGAATTGATCACCCTAACCTGGGATAGGGCTGATTAGAAAGGGGTGTGGCCCCTGTGTGTTGCATTCCTCAGAACAGGTTTTGTTTTTGTTTGGGGGGGGGGGGGGTTGGGGAAAAGGGGAGAAGTTTGGCTTTCAAAACCCTTAGAGTCCCGAGGAGGATGTGATATGAAACTGCTTCTCCGTGTTAGTCACCCGGTACTGTCACTCCGAGTGAGTGGCTTTTGCAGCGAGGGGCTCAAGCACAGCTGGCTCCCTCTTCACTGAGCTGTAAATAATAGCTTTGGACTTTCAACACTGCTCCGAAGAGCTTGTGATTGGAAACACGGTCTATGCCAACAGAGCTTGTTTCTCTTCCAGTGATAGGCTGTTGGAGCAGGACGTGTGGGTGCAGATGCACAGCGACTCCTGGGCCTCTGACACAACAGCTAAATCAGCGCAAGGTTGGTTTCAAGCCTCAGTGGCTACAGCTGCCTCAGTGTCTCAGCTGCTCCTGTCAAGTTGGTCCCACAAGGGCCGAGTGGGAGGCTGAAGGGCCAGGGTGAGGTACGTTTAGAGACGGAGAGATCTGAGGTTTAAGCAGAAGCTCAGTTTGGCAGTTCCTTAAGCCCCTCTGCCTTGATGCATGAGCTGTATGGCCCCATTCTGCAGATTCACAAAGGAGGCTTCAGAGGGATTCATGGCATCACCAAGCTGCATTCTAGGAGCTACGGAAGAGAATAGACGTTTCTGGTTTCCTAGAATGATACTGATCTCACCACAGCAATGCTTCCTTGGGTACGTTCCAGTCATCCACAATGCAGTTCCAGCACTCAGGAAGCTGACCCAGGAGGGATGAAAGTTTGATATCAGCTTGACAACATGGCTAGACCCTGTCTTAAACAAGCAAACTAAGAAAATCCATAACACACACAATGAGAAAGTCTTCACAGGCATAATGCTTATTTGACCTGGATTTTTCCATTTTATTGGCACACAGAGCTCCTGTTTCCCTGAAAACCTGACTCTGAGATCATAGAGAGCTGGATTCTAGAAAGTTCTCATGGATGGATCATTTTTTATTTTTATTTTTTTATTTTTTGGTTTTTTCGAGATTGGGTTCTCTGCGTAGCTTTGCGCCTTTCCTGGAACTCACTCTGTAGACCAGGCTGGCCTCAAACTCACAGAGATCCACCTGTCTCTGCCTCCCGAGTGCTGGGACTAAAGGTGTGCGCCACTACCGCCTGTCTCAGTTTTTATTTTAAAGTAATAACAACAAAAAAAATAACTGTCATAGAGGGGTGGAAATATTATAACCTACTCTCATGGTTAATATTGATTTTCACATTGACAGGACCTAGAATCCCCATACAAGTAAACATTTGGGCACGTCTGTAAAGCTCCTCTACATCAGCTTTCATAAGGTGGGAAGACCCTTATCTTATGTGGGCATCATCATCTCATGCTCAGGGTTCTTGGACGGAACACAAAGGAGAAGGAGAGCTAAGCACCCACAATCACCTTTCTTTGCCTCCTGACTATAGAGGCAATGTGATCAGTCACCTTCGGCTCCTGCTTTTCCAACATCTCTGCTAAGGGTTTGTGCTTGGAACTAGACACCACCATAAACCCTTCCTTCCTCAAGTTGCTTTTTGTCTGGTAATGAGAAAAGCAACTGTGGCCCTCATGATCCAATCAGCTCTTAGGCCTACCAGCTGGGCACCAGGCCCTCAATAGATGCCTTTTAAAGCGGGGTACTCTGTAGCCAGAGCGTAACAATTGGTAGTCAGAAACCAGAGAAATCCTAACTCACCGACGGAGCATCTCTCTCACACACATTAAACCAAGTGAAATGAAAAAGTTGGCAGAGACGTGAGGCTTGGGTAGACACGTGCTCTGTTTTCTGATGGGAGAATGGTTATGTCTATCATGGTGGGAAGCTGTGTGACACTGTTTCTGTCACTTCCTTGTATGCATACATGTGGCCTAGCAATTCTTTACCTGCTATCCCAGGGAGACTTTCAAAGGTCCCTAACGAGAAAAGTGCGAGGACATTTGTTGAATTGGTTCATTTTATTTTGCTCCATTATTTTGTGAACCAGGATCTTATGTATCCCAGGGTGGCCTTGAACTCACTGTCTAGCTGAGGCTAGCCTTCCATGATCATTTCACTTTCTCCATCTCCCAAGTGTTGGGATATAGCCCCAAGCATGGTGTAGTGGTTAGTGTTCCTTGTTGACTTGACAGAATCTGGAACCACCTGGAAAACAAGCTTCCAGACACACCTGTGAGAGATTATTCAGATAAAGCTAGCCTCTGGGTATGGTTTTGAGACAGTTTGAGTGGTGCCATCCACAGGGCTGGGGTCTTAGACCGCATATAAAGGAGAGAATGAGCGAGGCGCTAGCATTCATCTCTCTGTTTTCTGACTGTGGGCACAATATGACCAGCTGCCTTGTGCTCCTGCTTCATTCTTTCCCTGCTGTGATGGGCTGGACCCTTGAACTGTGAGCCCGAACAAGCCCTTTCTCCCTTCAGTTGCTTTGGTAAGGTTATTTCGTCACAACCGTGAGAAAAGAAATGAAGACCCCTAGCTGTGCTGTATTGTGGTTCGTGGTGAGAAAGTTAGAGGCTTTCTGGGAATTCATCCATAGAAAAGGATAGGTAGGCAGCTGATCGTGATGGCACTGTCCCATTAGCTACTGAAGCAGTGAGCAGCAGGTAGCCACTATCCTACTCTCTTTGCGTACTAGATGGCTCCCCATCTTCTTCTCAAACCTATTTGACCTTTGTGTTCTAGAGACAGAAGAGGAAATCCTGGCATTTCAGAAGCTCTCAAGACCTAACTTCATTAAGGCATCTTCCTTATCGGGCCATTCCTGTGCTACTCAACATCTAGCCATTTTGATAGTGTAGAGTTCAGAGGAGATACATATTCCCTATTGGAATGGTTTGTGAGAAGCAGTGGATATGGATGTGAGGTTATGTAACTACTTCATAACTATGCTGCTCATGCAAATTGAGACTTGAGTTTATAGAAAGCTGAAAAGCACATTCATAAGTACTCACTCAAAAGAACATACTGTCCAATTTTTTTTTTTTCCTGGAGAAACTGAACACAACATCCATTCACTCCAAATAGGGGGCAAGGGATAAACAATTGCATCCATCTGTATTGGTGAACTGTGAGTTTATTGCAGTGACTCACAGAAGTGTGGATGACTCACAGGCGACTGCATCACCAGAAAGCCAACTCTAGCATCACCAGAAAGCCAACTCTAGCATCACCAGAAGGCCAACTCTAGCATCACCAGAGAGCTGACTCATGAAAGATGCACCCATGGAGCTCTCTGCTCGTCTTGCAGGCAGCTCCACCAAAGATTCTTCTTACCTCTGCAATTATTTATTGTTTAGACAAAATCAAGGAGGGGGACATTGTGAGTTTTGTCACTTTCTTAGTTGCCTCTTGTCCCCTGTAGATAGTTTCTCTGATGTAGGGTGGGAGCAGCACTAATCTATGTTGATACCCCATCAATGAGCAAAACAACACTAGCAAATTGCCTGCACACACCCCCACCGGACCTATAACCTCCCTAGCTTTTGACCAGGTTTGCGGTGTCAGGCATGACTTCCCTCTTCTGAATCAGGTCTCCATAACAGCCATGCCACTATAGCACCAGTGAACACACCCTGCTCAGCAGATTGATGTTGTAGCTCACAGATTCACAGCTGGGTAAGACAGCTGATGGCTTTTCTTTTGCAGTGGCCCACACAGCTACTTCTAGCAGTATGGACACTAGGCAGTGAGTGTGATCTCTTCAGCAATAGAGTCTTTGCATCTAGTTCTGGTGGGTAATAAAAGTTCTGTGGGCTTCTTGAGTCATACAAATTTCCTTAGCTTCCTGAGTCTTAGGAACTATCCTCCTCCTTCTAGGAAGGAGTGCTTCGATTCAGAGCTAGCTACACAACACATAATACATTAAGATGAGTGTGCAGGGAAGAACAATGGAAGTGTATTATGGTGAGTGAATGAATGAATGAATGAATGAATGAATGAAGAATGAACGAAAATAAGACAAGCCATGCAAAGGTTAATGTTGAGGATGTTAGCTGAAATTAGTTTTACAACCAACTCAACCATTTTTTGCTAGAGAACAACAATAATAACTACAACAAGCTAGCTAAAGGTAATGCTGTGCCACGAACTGTTGTTACGTTTTGCAACATTGCAGCTTGCATATATTAACTCTCTTGATCCCACCAGACTCCAGCCTGTCCAGGTCTTAATTTGTTTTTGGATACCATCCTGGCTATTTATTTACCTTTCTGCTATTTCTGAGCAATGTTGAAATTGTTCCAGTAGCTTCCAAACCAGCCAACATTGACTCAGACTCTGAGGACCAGAAACAGCAAGAAGGAAGTGGGAGGCTTGCCCTGATGGGCCACTTGCAGGCCATGTAAAGACGTCCACCTCTGACTATTAATTGCCTCTCGGTAGCAACGGCGGCCGCACATAGCTTAGAACGATGTAAATCCATCATGCTCTGGTTCTGTGGGTCAGAGATCTGACATGGTATTCACTGGTCTAATAGCAAGGTGGTCAACAGGAAGCTGGGGGACAGTCTGTTTCTACCCACTTCCTGAGCTCACAGCTCATGTCTCCAAGTTCAAAGTGCGATGTCATGTTTCCTCCACTCTTGCCTAAAGCACAGCTCCAGCTCTGATTTTGATCTTCTACCAGAAGATTAGAAATGACTTTTTCATGAAAACCAAACCAAACCAACCAATCAAAACAAAACAAAACAAAAAACACTGATTCCTCCCTTGAGCCCCCAAGAGGCCAATAAGTGTGGTAAAAAGCCTAGACCTGTGCCTTCGTCTTGTTTCTGTCTCTGTTACTCTAATGCTGCCCTCTGCAAGTAAGCATGTTACCAGCCCAGGGGTATCTAAATACCATGGGTATTTAACTTAGCCCATGTTGTGTGATACTTAATCTTGGTTTTCACTTTGAATGGGTGTGGAATTAGCAAGGAGACATGCCTCTAGGCATATAGGAGAGATTATCAAGATGTTAGCCTCTGGGCATGCCTGTGAGGGGTTTTCTTGATTAGGTTAATTGACATGGAAGGTCTGTTGTAAATGTAGCCGGCACTTTCTTGTGGAGGTCCAAGGGAAAAGCTTTTCCTTGTTTTTGCCTGCTGGCCTTCACCTCTTGGTGGGAAGTGTTTGCTCCAGAGGCTGGTGGCATTGGTGGATGACGTCAGAACTCAATATCTCTGGCTTTCCAACGTGGACTGAAGTTTCCATGGCTCTGTGGTGATGTGCCAGGCCTTCAGCAGCAGATTGGGACCACTAAGGCATCCAGCCTCATAGTCTGGGGAGTTTCTAGGTCCGAGCCTTTCTCGGCAGCCATTGTTGGACTGCCCAGATGGTATCATACAAGCCAATCTAATAAATCTCCCTTCTAATTTAAGTGCCTCCTATTGGTTCTGTTTCTATACTGATATTCCATACTCCCTCAAGGCTAAAAACCCAAGAGTGAGAGTAACCGGGGCCCATACAGGCTTCTGTTTCAGATTCCCCCAAATGTGCCTGAAGGCCTCCATTCATTATCCTAAACCTGCAGTCACTGTGCATTCTGGGACACACTGGGCCACTCCACACTCCCAAGGTAAGGCTGAGAAAGGTAAGAAATATAAATGTGACTGCTAGTCTAGGAATAATACCATGACTACAAAACATGTTTATCATGATACACAAGTATGCATGTATATATAAAGGTGCATATATATAGGTCCATATCTTGTCTATCTGTGCTATATAGTATCTGTCTGTCTGCCATTCACCTGTCTCTCATCTACCATTTATCTTATCTATTATCTATCAAGATACCATCTCTTTATGATGTCTATTATATCTATCTTTTTATTATCCATTATCTATGTACCTATTTATCATATCTATAATAGCCATATAATTACATATAATATCTGTATAATAAATTGTCTCCTGTTTTTATATTTATCATCTATCATTTATGCAGTTACCTATTTTCCGTTTAATATCTATTTATTCAGATATCCATCCATCATCTATCTCACTTAGCTGTACATGGTAAGTCTTGTGTTATATTTTATTGCTCCTAATGACCCTCTGAGTGATGAACCTTTATTGCTTTAATTTTCTAAAGAAACCAATATACAGGAAATTAAATAATTTGTCTCCTTTTCCTTTTAGAGTGTATCTTTTGTTAGTCTAGGGCCACATTTCTTATCAGTATATTCCACAGATGGCCTAACAACCATACCTGTTTATTTATATGAATAAACACATATATTAAATCAGTAATGGCTCCTGAGTATTGTTGTCTGACCATCTCTCAAATGCATTATCTGTTTTCTTTGGTGTCCACATAGGTAATGTCAGGGTTGAATTGCTCGGCTGCTAACACACATTTCACTGAGGAATCATTTGAAAGTATGGCCATGAGACAGAATGTCAGTCTGACAGTGGGCTCTCCAGTGTTTCTAATTAAGCCACACTGAGCAGTGCTTACAGCTAAATACAGAGTGGCTGCGGCGATAACTCAGCAAATAGTCCGTTGTCTCCATTATCTCATTCACTGGCATCTCCCTGATGGGTTTATAAATCCCTGTGGAATTGTGGCCTCCATCACTTTAATGAGGCCTTTAAGAACTGGGGGAAAATTATAGCAGCAGATAAGACTGGCTTTACTGTACACCTACTTTGTAAATATTTCATCTCGTCTGCCTCCTGGGGAAGCAAATGCCACGTGATAGACCTGGGAGTTTAATTTGGCGTGAATAGGCTAAGGAACATGATTGAGTTGATTAGTTTAAACGGCAAAAGCATATTAAAAGTAGCTGTCTTCTGTGATCCGGTGGGCAACCGACATGAAAATAACTCCATTTTCCCTATAAAATGGAGGGCACAATGGTAGAACTCAGCTTTCAAGAACATAGACTCAGCTAATAAATCTATCATGTCAAATGTTTACTAAGGCCTGTAATGGGCTCTCTCATTTTTTGTGCGAATTCCTTCCCTGGGGAGACACAAACAATGCCTACCCCTTCCTTATAAGGAACCAATGACAAACCATAGTACAGCTCTACAACGGTCCACTCTATGGAGCCAACCATTTTACTGAGCTACCTTCCAGAGCATGGTGAGGGGTCAGTGACAGGAGCATGAATGACCCTGAAGTACACACTAGGAAGTCATCACCCAACATGGATGATGGCTTCCCCAAAGCTGCACTGATGGAGCCCCTTCTATTAACTTCCCCCAGCCTATATATTATATCACCCCCTGATAGTCCCATGGCCACTTACAATTAGGGTATAATTGCATACTATGAGGAGTGGCTGGAGTCACAGGTGATGGTCCAATTATTCTCATGTTGTGTGACACTGTTCCTGGGGAAACATGAACAAATGTCTACTCATGCCAGATAGGGAACTCATGCCAGATCAAAGTACAGATACTCCCAAAGTCCAACTTTGGTGAACTATGAGTTTTATTGGGGTTGTGTACAGGAATATGGGTGAAGGATTACTTGTAGGCATAGAAACACCTCCAAGACAGCTGCATCATCGAAGCCCACCCCAGCATGGGTAACAGATCACACAAGCTGGGAACCTGGAGCACAACCTGCAGGCAGTTCAGCAGGATGGAGAGTGTCCTTTCCTGGTAGCTCAGTTGGTCTGAGCCTCTTCCAGGCAGCTAGGCTGATCTGAGAGTGTCTCTCAGCAGTCCTTACTCCTTATATGTCTTCAGGGAGGAAGGGAATCTAGTGAATCCGCTCAGTTTCAGGAACTTCCTGAAGCTATTTTGAATTGCTTATTTCCTGAGTTTAAGAAGCTTTCCTACAGGATGGAAAGTTTTGCCTTCCCTTATAGACTACCTTGTTTCTTTACTCATGTTTTGAAAATCCTGTGTCTTAACAAGCCTTAGAACATCCTATTGGTTGACCCTCACTTTAACATCCCATGTCATAATGAGTTTCCCTCCAAGATGCAAGGTTTTAATCTCAGAGGAAACTGCTACCCAACAGCAGCTTAAGAAAGAAAGGGTTTATTTTAGCTTATAGTTCCAGAGGGGACACAGTCCATCATTGTAGGGAAGGCATGGCACCAGGAGCTGGAAGCTGGCCTATTACATTTCATCCCCACACAGGAAGAGGAGAGAGAGAACAGGAAGTGAGTCCAGGTTACTTCCTCCAACAAGATTCCATAACCTTCCTAAGTAGCAACCTGTTAGGGACTGAGTGTTCAGATACAGGAGTCTAAGGGAGAAAATCCTCACTCAAAGCATGATAGTCAGAGTATTTTATGATCACAGAATTTGGCATGGCAATACTGTGGGTGGACTGTGGAAACTGTGGCTCTCTGGTGTCTTTCAGTCAGGGCCGGACAGTGTCTGATGGGACTAGATGTCTTTCTTTTTGAACAGAGAGAAAGCACCTCATGTTATAAAGCAAAGATCCATATCCTGTTAAATGACAACATGATATTGCTTTCTTTACTTTTTGGAAATAAAGCACTTTTATGGACTGAGCCATTTCTCCAGGCATTATATAATTTTTTTCAGGTTTCTTTAATATCACCAGAATTGGTATTTCAGACATAGTTACTGATTTTTCCTTTTCCTATGCAAAAAAGAAAAACATGTCTCAAATTCTCTCATGAGAGGTGGCTCAGTGGTTAAGAACACACACTGCCCTCTCGGAGGACCTGGGTTTGGTTCCCAGCATCCACCCACTTTGTCTCCGGCTATAGAGGATGTGATGCCCCCTCTGTCCTCCACAGGCACTGCGCTCATACAAAGACATGTCCACACAGAGACACATGGATAAATAATAAAATACATATTTTTTAAAGGTATAAATATCTTGACATCTCTGTTCTTTAACACTGAGCACCCACTTGGCCACATTATATTGGGGTATTTCTTCATGAATATGTGAATCACACTGAAACTTGGGGGACTCTCTTGATTAGTAGAGGAGATTAAAATTGTGAATAAATGTTTTGAATATTTGCTTTTAAATGGAATATATGCAAAAATTAAATGAGTAAGTAAGCAATTATGATCTAAAGTTTCAAGTGACATAGTTAATAAGTTTTAAAGGAAATTACACATCAAAAGAATTACAAGATAAGACTTTTTAAAATATGTGAACAATTATCTTACTACTTGATTGCATAATTTCAATTTTTTAAAAATAAGAGTTTGAACTGAAGTGGTCATTAAGTATAGAAAACTACATTTAAGTATGTCAGTTACGTTAAATAGAAAGAATATTAACAAAAAATAACAAAAAAATTAGGGACTTAATATAAGTGAAAACTATAGCAAATGAAATAATGAAATTAATTGATATCTTAAGTTCAAAAATGTCATTCCTGAAATGACTGTCACATAAGCCAAAAGAATTCATCAAGTGAATTTAAACCATATTATTTCATCCTTCCTAAAATGGTGTATGTGTGTGTATGTATGTTTGTGTGTATGTATGTGTGTATGTGTGTGTATGTGTGTGTGTATGTGTATGTGTGTGTATGTGTGTATGTGTGTGTGTATGTGTGTGTATGTTTGTGTGTATGTATGTGTGTGTATGTGTGTTTGTGTGTGTATGGGTGTGTGTATGTGTGTGTATGTGTGTGTATGTGTATGTGTGTATGTATGTGTATGTGTGTGTATATGTGTATGTGTGTGTGTGTGTGTGTATGTATGTGTGTGTATACAAGCATGCTAGCACTCCCATGTGGAGGTCAGAGCACAGTCTTGGTTGTCCCCACTTTGCAGCTTTTTCCGAGTCAAGGTCTCTTGTTCATTTGCCACACAACCCAGGTTAGCTGGTCCACAGGAACTGGGGATTCTCTGTTCTCAGTTTCCAGTCTCACTGTAGGAGTGCTGGCTACGGCCCAGGTTACTGTACTAGACTTTACATGCGGTCTGGGGGTCCAGATTTAAGTCCTTATCTTTATGCAATAAGCGCTTTACCCACCGAATCACCTCCCCAGTTTGATGAACTACATCAAAACAAACAAACAAACAAAACAACAACAACAACAACAAAAAACACCCCATTGAATTGGTGCTCACAGAACTGATCGTTTTCCAACTTAGGGGTCCAGTTAGTGTGAGAAGCCCCATCATTTGCTGTGACTTTAAGTCAAGCTGAGAGAGACAAATGAGGTGCTGGATTTTCTGTTGGATGTGCAGCAACTGAAAAGGAATCGTAGAAATACTGTCAAAATCTTCTCCTCCATAGCCTTCCCCTCAAATACAGGCGTCCCCAGATCTCCAGGAGAAGCATCAAGCTACCTTACAAATATACTTGTAGCAGAACTGATATCTCTCCTGATAGTCTATTGGCCATTAATGCCAAAATGAGGTACATGAGTGGTTAGGCAATCTTCACACACAGTTCACAAGCTTTCGCCAGCTACAGCACATGATCAAAGCGTTACAGACAACTATACCTATGAGAAAACGTGGAGGCATCTTATCTCACCTTCCAAGTATATGTCGAGCCTGCAGCCAGCAGAATGAATGCACCTCAGGGAAAGCTGTGAACATGACCAAACGCAAAATCGCAAACTTACTTAAAACATGAGATTTTTGTTGTTGTTGTTGTAGGTAATCTTCCCCTAAAATTCAATTGCCTGGTCCTTGAGCGTGATGTGTTATGACAAGGCTAAAAGGTTGGACATGGGCCTGGAGAAATGTCTCAGGGTTTAAGAGTGCTTTCTGCTCTTGCAGAGGACCTGGGTTGAGTTCTAGTGCTCAGGATAGGCAGCTCACAAGCATCTATCACTCCAGCCCCAGTGGTTCTGATGCCCTCTGAGGGCACTGCACTCATGTGCATGGCTCCTTCAACATTAAAAAAAAAAAATCTTACAACCACATTTGGACCTTCCCAAGAGAGTACTTGCACTCACAAGAATGAATAAAGGGAATTTGCATCTCTCTCTCATCCTGCCCACTCAACCACTCCAGAAACTGGAGCCAAGTACTATGAATCAAAATCTCTGAAACTGAAATGCAAAAAAAAAAAAAAAAACAAAAAAACCTTTCTCTTTTAAATAATTTACGTCAGGTATTTTGTCATAGTGATAGGAAAATTAGCTGCTACAGAAGGTTCTGGAATAAACAATCCACATGTTAGGATCAAAGAAATCCAGAAAAGGTAGCAGGCACAGAAAGGAGGACTATCATGTCACTGGCAGCTGAGGGCACACGTCTTGCTGTGGGGCTGTCATCAAGGGCTCTCCATGCTGGCACTTATTGCTTTATATAAAAGTATCTAGTACTGCCTGTTGCCGGGAAGAAAGGATTCTTTACAAGGGTACAAATAAATCACATCTATCAGACTCTCACATCACTCCAAAGCTCCCCCGTAGAAGTTTGTAAGTGGCCACTTTCACAGATACATCTTATTGAAACACAAAGGCTAAGTTTCTTCCAGGAAATTGCCTTATCTGTTCACCTTAAGGTTCTGAGAATGGGGCTCTGGAGAGATGACTCACTAGGTACAGTGCTTGCCGTGCAAGTATGAAGACCTGAGTTCAGATCCCCAGCACCCATATAAAAGCCATGTGTGGAAATGCATGCCTGCCATCTCAGTGATGGGGTGTCTCTAGACAGGAGGATTCTTGGAGCTTGCTGGATTGTGGCTTTAGCTTCATTTGAGAGTTCCATAGTTAGTGAAAGACCCTGTCTTAAAAATTAAGCTGTATGGTGATGGAGGTAGACATTTGACATTGACCTCTGGCCTCCTGCACACATATGCATATGCAATACACTCCAGACATTATAATGGTGCTACAAGACTTGTGGATCACATCATGCATCCCCCACCAGGTTTCAGGTGGGCTTCCCTCTCTCACTCATGTTGGTTCCATGTTCTTCCATTTAATATTTATTTGTTTATTTTGATGTGTATGTGTGTGTGTGCTTGTGTGTGGGAACAGGCATGTGTGTGCATGTGTATGCATGCATATGGAGGCTGTAAGACAACCTCAGGTGTCATTCCTCAGATACTGTCTGCCTTGTTTTTTAAGGCAGGGTCTCTCACTGGCCTGGAACTCACCAATCAGGGCAGGCTAATTGGCCAGTGAACTTCAGAGATCCCCCTGTCTCTGCCTCCAGAGAATGAGATTATAGACTCATACCATCACACCTGGCTATTGTATGTGGGTTCTGAGAATCATACTTGAGTCCTCACACTTCCATTGCAAGAATTTTACCAAAACTGAGCCATCTCTCCAGCCCAGAAGTGCTGACCTTTTAGAAAAAAAATTTTTTAATGTGTATGTTGTGTGTGTGTGTATGTGTGTGCTCACATACACACACATACACATACAAGTGCAGGTGTCAGATATGTACCTTTGGAGGCCAGGGGAGAGTGTGTGAGCCACCCAACATGGGTGCTGGGAATAAAATCTAGGACCTCAGAAAGAGTAGTATATGTGCTTCACTGCTGAGCCGTCTCTCCAGTCCTGAAGCTAGGCTTTCCAAAACATTTGGAGGTTTTGTGTTTCAGAACAAATGGCATGATACAGAGAGGCATATACCTTTGTTACTCATCTCATTTCCCCCACTTTATAAACACTTCACATTAATGTGATGCCCATTTAATAATTAGTGAACCAACGCTGATCTATTCCAACTCAAGTGCACACTTTATTTAGATGCTCATGGATTTTTTTTACCCAATTCCCTTCTTGTACGTCCTGTTCCCAGTGACCATTGGTTATCACACTTCCTCTGGCTCCTCTTGCCTCAGGCCATGTCTCAGATTTGTCATTGGCGACCTTGACAATTTTGCAGAGAACTGGTCAGATCTCTCACAGGGCTCTCCTCTGTGGTAATTTGTCTGATGTTCTTCTCATGACCAGACTGGAGTGATGGATTTTTTTTTTTCTTGACGACCAGGGAGGTCAAGGGTCACTTCCTGGCATCCTGATTGAAGGCATACGCTATTGAGGTGATGAATGGCTGTTCACCTTGATTTTGGCCACCTGGCTGAAGTAAAGTCTCACCTGTTTCTCCTCTACAAAGTTCCTTTCGTTCAGCCTTCCTTCCGTCCGGCTTTCCTTTCTTACACTTAAGGAGGGGGAGCCATGGGTGCTCCTCCTCATGGAGGAGAGACTATCTGCACAAAATGTTTGGAATTCTGCCCCAGAGAGCCGTCTCTCCTCGGGCTTGGGTTGACAGGGTAGCTGACTTTGGCACGGGTTGGAATGCTGCTGAGAAGTGCTGAGATGTGTCTCTACACAGCCTTTCCACCAAGTTAGATTCCTACCTATTTCATACGTGTTTCTTTCTCCTTCATTAGTTTATTTAATTTCTTATATTAATAGGTCCTGATGGATATTAGATGTAAGAGTCATATATACATATATGCAGCAAATATCTATATTACCAGGGCTTATGATATACACACACACATGTGTGTGTGTACATATATATATATATATGCATATGTGTATGTGAATGTATCAGTGTTTTTTAGTTTGAGTTATAATTGAATATTCCTGTTCATTTTGTTGCTCAAATTGTCATGTTCCAGCCACGGGAAGTCTGTTCAGTTGAATATTCCTTTGACATACGCTTTTGTGTTCTTTTGGCGTATGCTACTGTGTGGGTACACTGTACGGGTATGTGGTGTGTGTCCTTGTGACTTGGGGTGTCCGCGCCACTGGTGAG
Source organism: Peromyscus nudipes (assembly GCA_902168325.1). Lineage (NCBI taxonomy): Eukaryota > Metazoa > Chordata > Mammalia > Rodentia > Cricetidae > Peromyscus > Peromyscus nudipes. The sequence goes on along the minus strand of CABHPH010161462.1, from coordinate 16,493 downwards.
TGTGGAGGTCAGAGGACGACTTTCAGGAGTTGGCTCTCGCCTTCCACGGTGGGTTCTGGGGATCCATGCAGGCTTGCTTGGTGGGAAATGCCTTACTCCCCGACACATCTCACACATCCACTTTGAATGTTTTGAAATTCGTTAAAGAACCCTCAGTTGAATGGCCTGATAATGGAAGAGAAGACTCAAATCCAAAGCCAAACCTGGAGCAAATTACTTAAAGTGGCCCAATGATAGCTGTGGAGGTGGTGGATTGGAAACCAATAGTTTCTGTCAAATATGGTGTTTTCCTAACCAGGGGGCCATTTGAATGTCACCTGTGCCAGGGACTTAGAACTGAACATGCAGGGCAGGGAGACCAGATCCTTGAGAAGCGACCGCCATTTTATTATCTCCAGGGTCAGGTGTCTCTGGTACCTGGGGTGACAGCCAATATTTTTTAGGTCATTTCTGTCAGACATTTCTCCGTATGAAATTGGAATACGAAATCATGTCATGATCCCAAGAGCTCCCCCTTCCCCCTGACTCTGAAAAGACTGGGCACACAGGGTATAGAGCTGGAAGATGAAAGGAACTAAGAAAATTCCTCAATACACCAATAAACACACACACACGCATGCACGCACGCACGCACGCACGCACGCACGCACGCACCATATGCACATAGCTTCTTTGAAATAGCCCTTTATATAGGGCCTGAAAGTATGGTTTGGTGGGTAGAGTGCTTACCTAGCATGCATGAAATCCCAGGTTCTGTCCCCTACACCACATAAACCATGAAACACCTGTCATCCCGGCATTTGAGAGATAGAGGCAGGAAGATCGGGAGTTCAAAGTCCTCCTTGGCTACGTTCAAGGTCACACTGGGCTACAGGGTCCCTATCTCCAAACAAACAAACAAACAAACAAACCAACCAACCAACCAACCAACCAACAAACAGATAAAGCGAAACTATCACAAAAGAAAAGCTCCTTCAGCTTGCTCTCAAAAGTCATCTTACACGGCATCTCCAAACTGACCATTTGGGACTCCTAGGGGTTAATAGTGACGGCTGTGACGGCTGCAGATGAATCACACATTGGACATTTGGGGGTAATTAATAGATGTGGAACCAAGTGGCATCTCTTTTTCTCTCGTAGTGTTCTAAATAAACAATCTTAATGAAGTGTCATGCAAAGGTGTCTGCGTAATAGAACGCGCTACAGAACAGAAAAAGAGATATTAAAACAGACAGAGTGGCCCACAGATGTCCTTTCCTTAGGAGTCATCTCAGATTTACAATTTGAGAACACATACTGTCTGCTTAGCTTATCTGTGTATATCATACATACAGACTCATAACACACATGTGTGCATACGTATCATGTCTATATTTTGTTTACACTATTAATCATTTTTCCTCTCTGTATGTATGGTATATGTGGCTGTGTATGTAATAATCTTTATAAAACACTGACTATAGTATAGCCAATATTTTGCATAATATATGTTATATATATTTTGTATATCACATATGTAGTAGTTTTTCTTATCCAGAAGGAATGTGTTCCAAAACACCCAGTGGATTCCTGAAACTGCTGATACTACCGAGCTTGATATTCAAGCACAACCATCGAGTTGACAGCCAGAACGATAGTGACATCGACTTGCTGGTCACACATAGCTGATGGGTAAAGTGGGCAGAGATTCTTCAGAGCATGGGCATAACGGAGCAGAGCAGGAACTCAAGCAGGGCAGGAACCTGGAGGCAGGAGCTGATGTAGAGGCCATGGAGGGATGCTGCTCACTGGCTTGCTCCTCATGGCTTGCTCAGCATGTTTTCTTATCGAATCCAAGACCACTAGCCCAGGGGTGGTGCCACCCCCAATGGGCTGGGCCCCCATTGATCGCTAATTAAGAAAAGGTCCCACAGCTGGATTTTATGTGTACTTATAATAAGAACACTGGGGAGGTGGAGACAGAAGGATTCTAGGGACTCCCTGGCCAGCTAGCCTCATCCGTAAGCTCCACTTTCAGTGAAAGACCTGTCTCAAAGGAAGTGCTTGGCATTCCTAAGGATGACATCTGAGTTAATGTTGGGCTTGTGAATGTGGGTGCACACACACACATATACAAACATGCATAAAAAATTTGGTTAATTTAAATGTAAGTGGCCATATTTGGCTCAAGTGATGCACATTGGATGCTGTGGATCTGGGGGGTGAAGTCTGAGTTGCCTGCTCTGGCAAATGATGGTCTTGCTAAATGGGAAGTGGCTCATAGCCTTCATCCATTCTCTGATTCCCCTTCCCTTTCTAACACCATCCTTTCCTTGCTTCTTCACCAATAATATCAAACTCCTGATAGTTCTAATACCCGCTATCAGGTTGTGATACTGTGACATCTATGTGAATCTTATTCCCTTGGGCCCCTGTGTCTCTTCCTGACCTTGTAAAACTGCCATATACTCTGTTTTTGTTTTTGTTTGTTTTGCTTTTTTGAGACAAAGTCTTACGGTGTGCCCCTGGTTGGCCTCAAACTCACAAAGATCTACTTGTCTCTGCCTCCCAAGTGCTTGGATTAAAGGTGAGCACTAGCATGCCCAGCTCTAAAGTGGCCATACTCTTTAAGAACCTTTAAAACAAGCTTGAGGTGGTGGAGAGATGACTCATTATTAAGTGAGCATATTGATCTTCCAGAGGACCCAAGTTCAGTTCCCAGAACCCACAATGGGTGGCTCTCAGCTGCCTGTAACTCCAGCTCTAGTGAATCCAAAACCCTCTTCTGGCCTACACAGGTACCTGCACTCCTCGTGTGAACAACATCCCCTCACCCTGCAAACACATATTTTTTTAAAAAAATCTTTAAAAAAATAACAAGAGCCCACACCAGACCTAATCTCTCTCTCTCTGTCTCTCTCTCTGTCTCTGTCTTTCTCTCTGTCTCTCTGTCTCTATCTATCTATCTCTGCCTGCTGTCTATGGGTCAGGATGGAAAAGCTCTCAGCTACTGCTCCAGCACCTTGCCAGTTTACTTCCTAGCATGATGGTCATGAACTAATAACCCTCTGAAACTGTAAGGGAGCTCCCAATTAAATGCTTTCTTCTAAAAAGCAAAACCAAAAATATAATAAAATAGACTGGAAAAAAATCCCTGCAGGGTTTCTTCCCTGCCTAGCCCAGAAAATAAGTCACTTCTTTTTTTCATTTCATTTTTACCTCTTGTATATGGTTTGATGAATAGTATTAAATCATAATTACTTATTGCACCATTTAGTGACTTGAATTTATGATTATTCTTGTTTATTTCTCTAGCACCTGCCACATTACCTGGCGTAAAGTGGTTGCTGAAGTGCCCGTTCACTAGCTTCATTTCTGTTACTGTGCTAGAAACACCCCGACAAAAGGCAGTTCAGGGAAGAAAGGGTTAATTTAGCTTACAGTTCCAGGTGATAGTCCATCACTCCAGGGAAGTCAAAGCCGGAACTTAAAGCAGCTAATGACATCACATCCACAGTCAAGAGCAGAGAGTGAACAAATGCATGGATCCTTGTTTGCTCTCTACCTCAGCTGGTTTTCTTCACTGCTATACACTCCAAGGCACAGCCTAGGGAATTGTGCCTCCCACAGTGGGCTGGCTCTTTCTACATCCATTATCTTAATTAAGACAACCAAACACAGACATACCCACAGATCAGACCAATGTAGACAATCCCACATTGAGACTCTCTTCCCAGGTGATGCTAGGTCGTGTCATGGTGACAATTACAGCTGGCCCTCACATGTGGCATTGAATGAATTAATTAGCATGATGTTCTATCTACTTTTGCTTCCCTGTGAACAAAATCTCTAACAGAAACAGCTTAAGGGAGAAAAAAATTTATTCTGGTTCACGGTGGCAGAGTGTTTCAAGTCCATCACAGCAGGTGGAGCATGGCAAAGTAGGAGCCCCTGTTCACATGCTAGTAGACCAGGAAGCAGAGAGAGAGAGTCCGGAAAAGAGGTCGGACTATACCCTTCAAAGGCTGGACCCTCCAGTGACCTACTCCCACCAACTAGGCTCCACCTCTGAGAGGTTCCACAGCTTTCCAAACCACCATCTCTAACTCAGTACCTAACGTTCAAAACCTGACCTGTGTGTGATATTTCATGTTCAAACATGAGTTAGGAAATAAAGCTTAACTGAATTCTTTTTTTTTAATTTATTTTATTTTTATTTGTGTGTGTGTGTGTGCATGTGAGTACAGTGTCTGTAGAGGCCAGAAGAGGGTGCTGGATCCTCTGGACCTGGAGTTACAGGTAATCATGAGCTGCCCACCGTGGGTGCTAGAAACTGAACTGGAGTTCTCTGCAAGAATAACAAGTGCTCTTAACCATTGTACCATCTCTCCAGCTCTCGTTTAACTGAGTTTCTTCCTGATTCAATGTGTATCTTTTGTATTCTGTGCTACCAAGACATTTCGCTTCCTCAGCCAGAGAGGAAGGGCAGAGGACGGAGCCAGAGGACTGCAAGTGTGTGATACCCAGTGTCAGCTGCTCACTCCCATAGACAGTTTGGGATCCAAAAGCCATTGGAAGCACAGAGCCTCCTTTCATCTGGTGGTGAGAGTGTTTCTCCTCCAGTCGCTTGCCATCTTTTAGCTGCATTTAAAAAATTGTATCTATATTTCTTGTATCCTTAGAAATCAAGTGTATATTAAATCTGTCTTCTGCACAGTTTAAATTGTGGTGGTTCCTCAATGTGGAAGAAAATTGCTTTTTTGTTTTTTTCTTTTTAAGTGAGTTCATGGGCTGGTCAAGTGGCTCGGCTAGTAAAGGTGCCTTGCTACCAAGCCTGATGACCTGAGTTTGATCCCTGGAACGCACATGTGGATGACGATGACTGACTCCTGCAAGTTGTTTTCTTACTTACACACACACACACACACACACACACACACACACACACACACACACACAAATAAATAAATAAATGAATATAAGGAAAAGTCTAGTAAGGGGTGAGCTCATGTGTTTGACAGATGTTTATGTAATGTTCATACATCCCTCCATGTAGGTGGGCCTCTCTGACTTTAAACTGGAAAGCACCCTGAATTTCTGTCTCGTTTTTTCTTTAGCTATTCTCAAGTCTACCCCACAATATCAGTCAGCTTGGTTTTGATACGTACCTCAGTTTTATTTTCTGGTGCTAAAATAATATTGGGCGCCATCGTCCAAATGACCCAACAGCCCCTGAGGTGGAGAAATCCAAAGGTGAGAAATGAAAACAAAACAGCCCATCCACATAGGATTTCACAGTTTACCAAGCACGCTTTCACCCAATCAGCTCCTTTGTTCATCACAGGCATCTTTGCAGTAAACAGAGCCAAGAGCAGGAACTGCATGAGAAAGGAATTGATGGCCCTGTTACTGATCTGATATGTCTGAGTTCTCACAGCAAGATAGAGACACTCTCTGGAGTGGAGTCTGCTACAAGTCCAGAACTATTTTCCTACTCACTCAGCTACAGAGATGATTGGCTGCCTTGGCAGGACTCTTTAGAGACCAGGGTCTTGTGTTCGACAGTAGAAGTCTTTCCAGAAATTGCAGTTTCAAAGTGAGAGTGTGCTCTCGCTGTGGTATCCTGTTATTTCCTCTTGGGGATGTTGCTTCTATCAAATGAGCAGGAAAATTGCCCGTGACAGCTTGATAACTACCCCCAGCCATGGCAGACAGAGGTTACCTTCAGCCACAAGGTGGGAAGCAGTTGCCATGGAAACTCAGAAAGAAGCAAACCATTTCTCAAACGTGGCTCAACAGCAAGGGCTCAATTATAAACTTTGTCAAGAGTCGGGATGTGCCAAAGGTTGATTGGGATGGGAGCTACGTCCGCTGTGAGGGTGGGGTGGTTCTCTAAGTAACCAAAATCATATTTGTAAATGTCTTCTGGTCTATGGTGTGTGTGTGCGCGTGTGTGCGTGTGTGTGTGTGTGTGTGTGTGTGTATGTGTGTGTGTGTATGTGTGTATGTTTGTGTGTATGTATTTGTGTGTATGTGTATGTGTGTGTATTTGTATATGCGTGTGTGTATATGTGTGTGTTTGTGTGTGTGTGTGCAAAGTGACCAGTCAGGCATCTCTCACTCCAAATCCCCAATCCCTGATGGCTCCCAAATGGGAGACTTAAACTTTTGAGTTTGACACAGTGCTAAAATGAACAATTCTACTTCTGACCTCACAGGATGGGCTGTAGATGACAACTAGATGCACTAGAAATATTGCATGGAATTGTCTTCAGGCTGTGTGTACTAGGTGAGTGTGGGACACACAAATGAAGCGTGAAAACTCTCATGTCCAGACTTAGGTCTCATACCTGAAATACCTCATTATATACATGCAAACATTAAAAGCCTAAAAAGATTTAAGAATCCAAAATACTTCTGATACTTCACAAGCATGTGAGATAAATGATAGCATACATGTCTCCCTCTGTATCTATATATACACATAAACTATATATGTGCATATATACATACATGTACATATAATATATGTGGATACTCATATATAATATCTATGTAGGAGTATATGTATGTATGTATTTGTAGGCATACACACATATAATCTATATATAGACACATATACACATGTATGTAGGTATATATACACACATAATATATAATGTAGGTATCTATATACATACATAAATATATATATATGCATGTAAATAGAATACATGTGTAGATATGGGTATATACACATGTATATAGCTACACATATATAGATAATATATATGCACATATATACACACATATATACAACTTATACATAGGACTCTGTACAAATACATGCTATTTATTTATAGGTATGCACATGTATATGTATATATAATATATGTATAGATATATCTACATATATACATATATACACATGCGTATACATAAACTATTGAGCACATCTTTTCAATCTCATTTCATGCTAATGCTGTATTAGTCAGGATTATCTAATGAAACAGAACAGATAGTTTGAGTATTTGTTAAAGGAAAATGTATTGGATTGGCTCACACGTACAGGCTAGGCCCAACATCAGCTACCTTCACACTGAAGAGACTGCCCAGTTCAGGAGGCTGGATTTCTCAGCAGTCCCAAACTGCTGCTGAAGGCCCAGGGGTCTCCCGCAGAGATGCTGGTCCTCAGTGCACATGGGAAGGCTAAGACGCTGGGTCCCGATGTCATTGAGGGACGGCAGCAGAAACAGTAACAGAGTAGATGAACTCACCAGCAAGACAGGAAGGAAGATAAGCAAAAAGTAAAGGTTTTCCCACTTAGGTCGCTCTCTTTTATCTGGCTGTTACTGGAGGATTCCATCCACATTTAGGATGAGTCTTCCCACTTGCATGAAGAGAATTTCTCCCAGATGTGCCTAGCGGTGTATCTCTTAGTTGACCCCAAATCCAATTAAGCTAACTGCCACGATGAACTGTCACAAATGTCTTTAGTTCCCTGTCTCCCCAATTCAGGATCCTCATAAACCCTCAAAGTTGAAAGCCTGTTGTAATAACGTTAGAAAAACTCTCTAACTAAACCTTGTGTGGGGGCTGGTAAGAAGGCTCAGTGGATAGAAGAGCTTGTTGCCAAGCCTGAGGACCTGAGTTCGATCCCTGAGATACACATGGTGGAAGGAGGGAACTGTCTCCCACGAGTTGTTCCCAATCAAATGTGCGAGATCTGATATTCACATTGATGAATCAGTGATACCACAACATACCCCAATGTATTCTTTTTACCAGGTGCCCTCCAATAAAGAAGAAATATGTGTTTTCTTGCTATTCCCAGACTCAGAGAAACTTCTTTTTGCAGTGATTGCAGAGAATAAATGGCAGTAGAGGGCTCAGCCCCGAACAGGACATTTGTAGCACTCTCTTTAAGGCTCCTGGAACGTTGCAGGAGATGGGAGTGGACAGATGTAAGATCTGGAAGAAAGGGAGAAGGGCTGGGAGATGCTGACGTCAGTGCTGGGTACAGCCAATGCAGTCATGACCACAGCAGCTGTGGCTGTCTCCAAGGGGCCTGCCCAAGACTGGAGCCATCAGGCGTCAACCATGGATTGCGGAGGGGCTCGTGGGGCTACTGATGGACTTCGGGAGAGGGACAGCCAGCAGGTTCCAAACCCATTATCTCACACTGGTTCCTGGCTAAACTCAGTGGGTCTCAGATCCAAAAGCAAAACAAGAGGCTTGATGGGGGAGGTGACAGAGGGGCTGGTGACAGGGATGAGGGGAAGAAAAGAGAGGTTGGGGGTGAGGATGATCAGAATACATCATATATATAAAGACTGTGGAAGGACAAATTCAATATAAAAAGAAGTATGTCAGGGCCTAGCCTTGGGGGGGGGGGCGTGGCCGGGGGGAGGGAGGATTCTGCTGTGGGGTTGGAGAGAAAGCTCAGTGGTTGAGAGCACTTGCTCTCGCAGAGGACCTGAGTTTGGTTCCAAGCACCATGTCAGGCAGCTCACAATCATGTGTAATTTCAGCTCCAGAAGATCTGACGTCCTGTTCTGGCCTCCACAGGCACCTGCACAGACATACAGACACACGTGTGTGTGTGAGCATGCACACACAGGCAGACAGACAGACAGACAGACAGACAGACAGACACACACACACACAGTGGTCTAATTCTCCCATGCTCAGGGAAAATTTAGCACAATGACTTTGATCAGGTTTGTGTCCCTTCCCTGAAGAATAACTGTTTCTTTACCCTCCATGATGGCTAAGACTCCAGGCTGGAGGCCAAATCAGGCATGACTTAAAGAGGCAATCAGGCTGCCTAGCAAACAAAACAGAGGTTGTCAGAGGGTGCAATGCCATGAAATAAATTAGAATGAACGTCCCTTTGTTATCTCTGTGGCAGCCAGCCCATTCCATTCCTTGAGCTATATTCCTATGCTAACAGCGATTGGAGAGCTGAATAGGTGGATACCAGGAATGATTTAATGGGATAAGAGGGAGAGAAACACTTTCTGACCGTTAATCCCGACCCAGTAAAACACAGTCGTGTCTAGGGCAAGCAAATGGTACTGGGAATTGACTCTGTAGTTTGCCATTGACATGGTCCTGGAGCTGGAAAGATAGCTCAGCCAATAAGAGTACCTACGGCTCTTACAGAGGACCTGAGTTTGGTTCTCAGCAACTACATTGCCTGTAACTTCCCACTCTAGGAGATCTGATGACTTCTTCTGATATCCATAGTCCCCTGCACTCATGTGCACATATTCCACCCCCCCATATACTTAAAACAATAAATCTTTTCAAAAAGAAGTCATAATCTTTCCATTTCCAGATCCTCTCTGCCTGTTTTTTCAACTTTTCCTAAACAACCTCTGCCAACCCATTTTATCTTTATTTATTTTGTGTGAGTGTGTGTGTGTTCGCGCGCGCGTGCACGGGCATGCACGCGTGTGCCGGGCGTGGTGGTGTCCCATTTGGAGGACAGAAATTGGTGTTGGCTGCCTTCCTGTGTCTCTCTGCACCTTAGTATGACAGGGTCTCTGACTGAACCTAGAGCTTCATTGGTCTGCCATTGATTGCTGGTTGTCCAGCAAGTCCCAGGGACCTTCTTTTCTCTGTTGTCTAGATGCTGAGATTACAGACCACACCATACCTGGGTTTTTATGTGGGTGCCGCAGATCCAAACTCAAGTCCCACATATGTGGGACAATGACTTTCCACACTGACCCATCTCCCCATGACCTGTAGTATATTTATTTACTGAAGAGCACTTCTCAGCTCGGGCTGGACTGTTGAACTCATGGGCCTCCTGCCTGAGCCTCCGAGTGCTGGGATTACAGATGTGTAACACCGTGCCTGGCTCCGCGAGCTTCTTCTGAGGACTTTGGCATTCCCTTGGTTCCTCCCAGGGGACCATCCACTGGGGAGCTGTGGAATCCCACGTGTGGCCTGAGATTGCATGGTGGAGAGAGAACATGTTCCCCCTTCTTTGAAAGCTTGAGCCTCCCCCTGCTCACTGGTCCCTCTTCTCTTATAGATCGTGTGTAGCTTCGTGGAGAAGGCATAATGCCTCCTGATGGGCAGGGAGCCAAGCTCAGAGATTGTGTGAGAAAAATGGCCAGTTTCAATGGTAGATTCTGTCCATTAAAACCTATTACGACTCCCCTCCCAGAACCCAGCTGGTTCCATTAGAGAAAATTGGAGTGAAATGGTGTCAGCGTTAGCGCCATAAAAATGAATAGGAATCTCGCTTTCCATTATTCTAAATTACAGATTGTTGCGTTGATATGTATTTATTTTTGGCATTTCTTTCTGGCCTTGGTTGAGGGTCTGACCCCCGAATAATGAATAAACAGAACGGCACATGTCAGCACTTGAGCCTTGCCTGTCTCACCTTTTTCTTTTCTTCTCGTTGGTGATAAAAATTTTCGCATGTAACAATCCTAAGTGGTTTGATCATCTCAACTCTTTTACATCCAATTTCTGTCTGGGCAAATGGCCGTTGAAAGGGAAGAAGGAGAGGATAGTTCATAGAGGGACGAAGTTGCAAACTTGTTCCTAACTTTGATGCAGACCTCTCATAGCTTGAAAAAAAAAAAAGCAAAGTTTTATTTTATGTTTAGCTATGTGGATCTGTGAAAGTATGTGTGTTGGTGTATTGAACATGTGCATGTGTGTGCAGTGCCCACAGAGCCCAGGAGAGCCCCCTGGAGCTGGAGTTTCAGGGGATTGTGAGCCACCTGACGTGGTTTATTAGAGAAGAAGTTGGGTCACCTTGAAGAACACCAAGTGCTCTTTCTAACGGCTGAGCTGTCTCTCCTGTCTTCTTTGGCAGCTTTAAAATGAAGATAAGAATGCAGAGTAATCAGGGATCATTGCAATAAAGGCAATTCATTTTAGCGTGCTTCAAAACAGTGACTTCTTTTGTTTGGACACACTCTGGTTGAGAATTTTTTTTTAAATGTTTCATTCAGACCTGGGTGCTTCCCAGAGGGATCTCCAAAGTGAGCGGAAGGACAACACAACAGTGAATGCAGCCGAAATGGCTGTGCGGGCGTTGTGAACTATCAATTGTTCCAAACACTTTGTATCTTACTGGTCTAGCACTTAAGTAGCTATGGAGAGTATAAAGACCAAAACTACAATAAATCCTGGAATTGCTAGAGATTTGAGAGGCAATTGACTTACTATAGAGATAAGAGAACACATCCCAGAGCCCTGGCTCCCTTTCCTCTCCTGCATCTGCTCTCCCTCTCTCTGCCCCACTGTCTCCCGTCACTCTTTCTTTCTCTTTCTCTCTCTTTTTTTCTTTCTGGGTCTCATGTATCCCAGCTTGCCCTTGAACTGCATATGTATCTGAAGATGGCCTTGAACTTTTTTTTTTCTTTTTTTGGTTTTTCGAGGCAGTTTCTCTATGTAGCTTTGTGCCTTTCCTGGAATTCGCTCTGTAGACCAGGCTGGCCTTGAACTCACAGAGATCTGCCTCGCTCTGCCTCCCGGGTGCTGGGATTAAAAGCATGTGCTTCAATCACCCAGAAACCTTGAACTTCTAACCCTCCTGTTTCCATCTTCCCACTTCTGGGATTACAGATGTGCACTACCACATCTGCTTTATGACGCGGTGGGGATGGAACCTGGGACTTCATGCACAGCCCCTACCCCAGAGAATTTTTGAATTTCAGGAAAATGTATAATACCTTTAAGGGCTTTCCAATGATAGAACAGTATAGCTTAAAATGACCAACAACGGTTTACTGACATCAAGTATTTTAAAATGTGGACTGAATATGCTGCTGCTTACTCACAGTACTTGTGAGCCTGAGGCAGGAGCATGACAAATTTGGTGACAACCTTAACTACAAAGTAAGTTTGGAGCCTCCCTGGACTCCATGCCAGAATGGTCAAAAAAAAAAAAAAAGTAAATAAGCTGGGTATAGTGGCAGATGCCTGTCACTCTGGCATCCACGATGACAAAACAAGAGGATCAAACCCCAGGTCAGTCAGGACTACACAGCGAGTTCCACATAATGTGGCCTTGTCTCCAGGTAAAAGAAAAAAGTTCCAAGTTTCAATATTATGGCCGTGTGAGAGAAACACGCAGGGGTTTACAAAGCTTGGGACATTTATAAATGCATGCCATTTTCTTTTCTCCCCTCCCTTCTCTTCCCTTCTTTCCTTTCTTTCCCCTTTGTGGCTGTGATAGACACTTTGACTAAAAGCATCTTACGGGAGGAAAGGGTTAGTTTGGCTTAGACTTCCAGGTCAAAGTCCATCACTGAAGGAAGTCAGGGCATGAACTCAAGCAGAAGCTTGAAGCAGAAACCATGGGGGAAATGTGCTTGCTAGCTCATAATCTCAAGCTCATTTGGCTTTTTCTATTCAGCCCAGTACCACCTACCTAGGGAATGATGCCACCCACCATTGGATGGTCTCTCCTACATAGCTGAACAGCCAGGACAACCCTACCCCCAGCAGACATGACCATGTTAATTCGATCTGAGGGTTCTTTAGCCGAGGCTCCCTTCTCAGGCGACTCTAGGCTGTGTCAAGTCGACAGTTAAAGCTAACTAGGTCTGTTCTTATTTTTTTTCTTTTGTAGAGACAAATCTCACTCTGTATTCCAGGCTGGCCTGGGACTTACTGTGTAACTCAGGCTGGCCTCCTACTCACAATCCTCCTGCTTCTGCCTTTGGAATGTTGGGAATGCAGATACATTCCACCACGCATGGCTTGCCAATTATTGTGCTCTCTCTCTCTCTCTCTCTCTCTCTCTCTCTCTCTCTCTCTCTCTCTCTCTCTCCCTGCACCTACATGGAAGCCAGAAGAGGGCTTTGAGGGGGGAGTGCCCTCCTCTATTCTTCCTTTTTCCTTATTGAGGCCTGATCTCTTCCTGAAACTGGGTCTTGCATTTTCTGAGACTCAGCAAGTTTACTGAGCCTCAGTGATGCTCCTGTCTCTACCTTCCTTGGAGCTGGGGTTGCTCCAGTGCCATGCCTGCCTACTTTACCGACTCCATGCTCACTGCCATGATGGCGATAGACACCTATCCCTCTGGAACTCTAAGTCACAAACAACATAATTTCATTTTTACTTATGGTTGTGTAAAATTTAATTGTGTATAGGCACTACATATTCTTGTGTGGAACAGAGATTTAAAATTACATCTATCTAATCTGTCTATCTATCTATCATCAATCAATCTATCTATCTATCTATCTATCTATCTATCTATCTATCTATCTATTTCTCTATCTATCTATCTACTTATCTACCCACCCACCCACCCACCCACTCATCCACCCATCTATCCATTTAGCTCTCTCTCTCTCTCTCTGTGTGTGTGTGTGTGTATGTGTGTTTATATATTTGTATGTATCAGCCATGAAATCAGAAAGGAAATCATGGGAGAGGAGAGAGAGATCTTAAGAGAGTTGAACTGACAAAGACAGAATGGTAGAGTACATGTGACATGAAAGCAGAAATAGGGATATCCAGAGAAACTATGGGAACCAGGAAGAGAGTGCAGGGAACATGGGAGAGGGGCATGAGTTAGAACAAAGTATAATGATATACACGAATAAAGTGTCTTCACAAAACTCTTTACTTTGTATGCTGACCTAGAATTAATTTTAAAAAGAATTACTCTTTGTGTGTGTCTGGATGTATGTCTGGATAGTTCCTTGAAGAACTCTTTCAATGCTAGATTCTTTGCAAACTGCTCCATTAGCCTTTGGAAACCTTGAGGAGATGTCATAAGAGAAAACCCGTGGGATGTAGAGACTACACAGGCTGCTACACTTGACTGTGTAGAGTTAGATTTGGAGCACTGTGTTAGCTGGTTTTTTGGCACTGTGACAAAATTCTTCATCAAATCAATCAAAAAGGAAATGGGGGTGGGGAGATGGTTCAGTCAGTAAACTACCTGCCTCATAAGCATGAAGAACTGATTCAGTTTCCAGTAACCATAGCCATGGCTGACTAAATTTTTAATCTTCCTGCCTCTACCTCCCAAGTGTTAGGTTAGAGGTATGCACAAGAATGCTGTCTTAGGGTTTCTATTGCTGTGAAGAGACATCATGACCATGGCAACTCATAAAGGAAAAAAAAAACATTTAATAGGGGTGGCTTGCATTTTCAGAAGTTTAGTCCATTATCATCATAGTGGTGTGTAGCAGACATGGTGCTGGAGAAGGAGCTGAGATTCCTATACCTTGACTTGCAGGCAACAGGAAGTGGTCTGTCTCACTGGGTGGTATCTTGAGCATGTATGAGACCTTAAAGCCTACTTCTACAGGGACATACTTCCTCCAACAAGACCACATCTACTCCACAAGACCACACCTCCTAATAATGTTACTCCCCTTGGAGGCCATTTTCTTCGAAACCACCACAAATACCTTGTTTATGCGGTGCTGGTATTGGAACCCCTGGCTTCAAACATGCTGGGCAAATGTGCTCCCAATTGAGTTGCATCATGTCCCATTTTTATAACCAGAAGAAATCATAGACATCACTGGACTCACTCAGCAATCATTGGAAAGAGATAGAAAATAGGATTCATGTTGTGGAAGTTAAAATTTCAAAACAGCATGTGCAGCTGTGAGATTAAAACCATCCCTGCATTTATCTTGTGGCACAGATGAGATTCTTCTCCCAGACTTTCAATGATCAGGATTTTCTTATTATAAGAATAATACACATTTTTTTTCTATAGGAAATGTAGTCGGTCATTACTCTTGATTTTTCTATATTTTTTTGTCTCCTTTTTTCCCCTACATATCTTGGGAGTTTGATGGAGAAGAAAGGGTCTAGAATTAATGTGTGACTCAAGTCAATTCTTTTTTTGTCCAATGGTATCTATAGAATGCAAAAGATTAACCAGTGCTTCTCAACCTACATGTGAGTCATGACCCCTTTGGGGTTGAATGATCCTTTCACAGGGGTCGCATATCAGCTATCCTATATTTATATTACAAATTCATAACAGTAGAAAAATTACAGTTATGAGGATGCAACAAAAATAATTTTATGGTTGGAGGTCACCACACCATGAGGAACTGTATTAAAGAGTCCTCGCATTAGAGAGGTTGAGAACCACTGGAGTAGACACACCTGTTCTAGATCAAGTAGAACTTGATAACTCTCATTGCTCTGTACAAGCCTGTTTGTACAAATACAGATGTCTTTACTTTAGTTTCTCTTCATGTGTGTATGATGTGTGTGTGTGTGTGCATGTGCGTGTGCGTGTGTGTGTGCGCGCGCGCTGGGACATGTGGAGGTGAGAGATAATCTCTCATGTGAGTCCTCACACTCCTCTTGGTTTGAGATTTGAGACAGGGTTTCCACCTGTTGTTCCCTTCTGTGTAAACTGGATTGGCTGGTCTCCAGAACTTCTGAGCATCATCCCCTTTTGGCTTCCCATGTTCTTGTAGAAGCTCTGGGATTCCAGATGTTTGCTGTCTTATCTGGCTTTTCCCAGATTTGGGAAATCCGAACTCAGGTCTTCAGGCTTGCACAGCAGCCCTCTTATATCACATGATTCTTGATACCAGAGAAAGTTGAAAGGTGTTTTTGCAGATCTACTGGGGAACATTTCTATGGAATCCTACAAATAACAGGTGGTCGCATTCCATTACATAAATGTGAACTAGCAATCCTTTCTCATTTCTTTTAAAACTGTCCCTTGTAGCCCTTTTGAGTTTTTTTTTTAATGAGGAAAAGATATGAGGATGTTTCTTGCCCAAATTTCCTTATTTTGAGTGTGTGAATTGAGCATAGAGACTTTTCTGGATTGTCTAAGTGAACTTGTTCTCATTAATTAAGTCACTTAGGTTGGTGATGTTATTTGAGTGACAATAGCCTAGAAGTCCAACACACTACAGAAAGATACCTCTTAACATACTAGACACCAAAGGTACTAAACTGCCTGGCAGGTGTAAGTGTGTACTAGTTAATGGTGCTGTGGGCCCTTGTGATATTCAAAGCAAACACATTTACTTAAAGTGCCTCGTTTAACCTCTGCTATAAGCCTCTTGAGCCAAGTACTGTTCTCCTTTTGTAGATGAGTAAATAGAATTCAGGATATGAGCTCATTCTCTCCAAGTCTCTGAAAATGCAAGGAGCAGATCCAACTCTCTCAAACCCAGTTCAACAGCTTTGTTCTTGATTATTTCTGCAATGCATGGCTGTGCTAAAGGCAGCCTGGAATATGGTCCTCACAGGATTTCCATGTCCTATATCGTACCTCCTTCACGAGTGTGGAGTATATTTGTATGTATGTGTGTATATAAGTGCTCTTGCCTGTGAGGACACCCGTGAGGATGCCTGTGAGGACGTCTGTAAGGACACCTGTGAGGACATCTGTACGGACACCTGTGAGGACATCTGTGGGGGTACCTGTGAGGATATTTGTGAGGACACCTGTGAGGACACCCATGAGGACACCTGTGAGGACATCTGTGAGGATACCTGTGAGGACATCTGTGAGGACACCTGTGAGGACATCTGTGAGGACACCTGTGAGGACA
>CABHPH010161461.1:0-47449 GCA_902168325.1 Peromyscus nudipes | reverse complement strand
CCTCTATAAAATAAAAAAAGAGAACAGATGCTCTTTGGGCATTTACTAGGCTGATAGACAGTCAATATAGCTATTAGAGGGTGCTAGAGATGGAAATTATGCCGATTTTCAAAGCCTATGGTCAAAATCTTTTATTCAAAGATTACTGTGGAACAGTGTATGACCATTGCCCTCTTGAACTCTCAGAAGTTGTGATCATCTTGGAGATTCCCATATAAGACTGGACCTACTAGCTTTTCTCCGTGGAAGAAGGAAGGAAATGTAGAAGTCTTATATCTCACCTAAGATTTATAGACAGTTAGTTACTACGAGAGAGACTTCACAAGGTCACACTTATTCCTAGGATTTATGTGCAGCTGAAGGTTACTAGAGGAGAGAGCTTCACTACTCCTCAGGATTTATAAGCAGTTAACTGTTTCTAGAGCCTGGAGTTCAAAAGGCCACATCCTTCCCCAGAGATATGTAAATAGTTAATGATTATATTTGATAGATTTTCTCAGTTTATATAGTGGGCCTGTGATTAGTGTCAAACCTCCTATAAGTAACCACTCACCAATGTTCCTGTCACACTATTTAAGCCCATTATTTTCACTAAGATAGACTTCAATATGTTTTTGTGGGATTTTTTATTACCTATCATTAGTAATTTATCTTGGATGAATGATGTTTGCTCATATACCTATGAAATGTTTATACAGCAGGTAAAAATGTCTCTGTGTTCTAAGGCTTTTGCTTATTTTTACTTTCTTCAAAACTTACAGAATACTCCAGAAGGATTTTGCTTCCAAGACATTGAGAAGTGTGAGAGATTGATGGAGAATTTTCTCTCCACATCTTTGATCCTTCATCTCATATTCTTCAAGCAAGAGACAAGAAAAGGAAACATAACACCTTTCAAAGGACTTTCAAAAGACAAGAGAGTTGTATCCCTGAAGGCCGTTGTAAGAAAATTATCCATATTTTTCCAGTTGTACTCTACATACACACATACATCCCATAGTTTCTTTGCACTGTTCCATGTTGATACCTTTGATGAATAGGCTTATGTAGCTGTCAGCACCTAGAATCATGAAATATCTGCTTAATTCATCCTTTGTTGGTATACGCTTATTATAAGTGAAATGGTTCAGAACACTCTTATTTAGCAAGCTTTCTTCTTGGATGCCATTCTTATTACCTTATCTGGCATATGTGAACTAAATAATTTCCACTCTACGTGAAAAATGATAGCCCAAAAACCCCAATAAAGCTACTACTGTGATTACCTTAATAAGAATCATTTACATATCCATATGTGCCCCCATAAAGTCAATATTTTTGACATTAATACCAAAACATAGCAAAGCACATTAGTGATATAACTTTCTGTGCTTACTGATGAGCAACAGTAAATATGAGACATTTTTGATATCTGAATAAAAATTATCTAAGGAAAGTTATTAATGAAATAAGGAATCTTGATTAACATGGAATGATAACAATTAAAAATAGTTCTAAACTATTTGTGTCATGAAAAACTTGAGTCTTGAGTCACAAATTTTCATGGGCTAAGGTATCACAAGTTCTATTATAAGTACACACAATATTACCCTCATCTCCCATGTTGTACATTATAATACTAAAATTACCCCTACTAAAAAGCTCTGGAAATACTCTGCAATTATTATGACACATTGAAGCTAAAAAGCCTATTATGACACACTTAGGTCATGAAGATTAAAATGATATTTTAATAAAAAGATTGCTCAGAATTTGAGTCTTGAAATAAAGAAGCACAATTTGAAATGTTCAAACAGGTTCTGTTTATTGTAAATGAAGATAAAACAAAAAATATAAAGGAACTCCATTTTCAGTGTGCATGATAGGTCAAAGTTTGTTTTGTTGCTGTTATCTGATTTATTACATTTTTTATATTAATGAATATTTATTAACTTCAGAATATTTGAGTTTTTAGACTTTTACAATGTCTCATAATAGCATAATAGCTTCAGTATGTCAAAGAAGACAAGACTAGACTGTCTTCACTCTGGTTATTTTAGTTTCAAAACAATATTGGTATAAAAATGTATGGCCTGAATATGGTAAAGAAAATTGTTAAACTGATTTATCACACAGTGGCAAACCCTCTTATTGTGCTGCCCGCTGCAGTTGTCAATTTCAGTTATCAATTATATTATTATATTAATGTGAATACATACCAAAAAACATACTTGAAAAATACAAGAACAAAATACCTCACAACAAGGCTAGTAAAAAATATACATGATTAAATTCCCAAGACACCAAACTCTGTTGATTTTTTTAAACTTCCAGCTTATGTAGCTATCTTTCCAAAAATCATTTTAAAACACAGAACAAATGAACTTACATTGTAAATGTAACAGTGTCTGGGGAATATGGAAGCCTCATGTTGTCTCTATCAAGATGTAAACATGGAACATGGACATACTGCATTCATGTTTATTTCTTCATGAAATCCCATTGAAATGAAGTTAAGCAAATAAAGAACTATAAAATAACAAGATAATGAAGCAGATAAAGATCAATATAATGAAAGCAGAATATTTCATTACTGCTAACTACAAGTTAGACACATAAATAGGATAAGTAACCCCCCAACTGAACACACTTAAGCCCATCTGGATGAAGCAGGGTAAATCAAAACAGATAAGTTTTAATACAAAATAAATAGTTTGTATCATGAACCTCATACATCTTTGAAAATTAGAAACTTCAGGTTTTAGGGAAGCCAAGAATATAGAGTTTGGGGGAAGAGGTTTATGTGTAGAAGTTGGTAGCTGACATTAGATGTTGGTTCTCCCAAGACCATGCACTTTTTAAACTTGCCTGTCTCATTTCATCAAAGATGAAGAGACAAACTCAAGGGTAGAAATTGGAAAAATTATAGAAGATTTTATAAAATAATCCCTGAGTTATGAGAACCACAGAACATAGATGGGAGGGAAAGGAATAGACAAAAGATGTCAACATATTATACAAAAAGAAATATTTAAATTATAAAAAATAATTGCTTATCAAAATGAAAGACAATGAAACACAATTAAATGAGAGGATAAATAAATGAATATTGTTGGTGGAGCATGACTACGAAGACTCAGAACTCATCAGCATTGTGAAAAGGCATTACTGGATGCCAGTAGAGGAGCAATAACGCTTAAGTAGTAACAGTTTTCTAACCATCAGTATTGTGTGCAATAAATTGATTTGTTTGTGTGCATGAGAGAGAGAGAGAGAAAGAGAGAGAGAGAGAGAGAGAGAGAGAGAGGAGAGAGAGAGAAATTTTTTCATCTAAGCGAAGTCTTATAAATAGTTACCTCATAGAAATGAGAGAACAATACATATAGCCATATAGTAAAGACAAAGTCAGGGGAGAGACTTTGTATATGAACTGGTTTTCAGTTGAACTCATGAATAATGTACACAGATTCCACGAGAAATAATTATTTACCCCAGTGTGAAAAAGTGGAGAAGAGTGGTGACGTGAGTCTAATGCTGCGGGAAAGATACCAATTACCTAAATGTGATATACAGGAAGGGACTTAGTGTGTAGGAAAAGTGTGTGTGTGTGTGTGTGTGTGTGAGAGAGAGAGAGAGAGAGAGAGAGACAGAGAGACAGAGAGACAGAGAGACAGAGAGAGAGAGTGTAAGTTGGAAGACAATGAAATAAGATGCCAAAGTAATCATTACTTTAAAAAAAAACTTTCGTCTTTTAATACTGTTTGTGTACATGGTATGTATGTACCATGCTGCACTTGTGGATATCAGAGGACAATTTTGTGGAATTATTTCTCTTTCAATCTTTATGTGGGTCCTGGGATTGTAATCACATCATCCAGCAAGGATAAAAAGCAGTTTACCTGCTCCCGCAAAAACCTTTCTATAGCTGATATTCAACAGGAAATTTTGAAGTCTGGTTAGAATACAATTCCAATCTGGTACTTAAAATTAATGAAGAAACATAATTGAAGAAATCTTACAACTTACAAATGATGATATGGATGGACTTGAAAATGTGGAAGGTATTAAAATGTATACCCAAATGAGCCTAACTTTCTAGAAATATGATAATGACTGTATCTTATTAACAGTTACAGAATTTGAACAACAAAGACAATAAACCATTACCCAGGTATCTATCTTAAAGACACTGAGATAAATATGGACTACTTCGATGATGACAGATATGCAGTTAAGTGTTCAAGAGGTATTGACAGTACATTGATTTCTGTCAGTAGAAGATTTTCTCCTATGCAAACGCAAGAAGAAAAAGATTGATAATAAAATGATAAAAGACATAAGTATAATCCAAGGAGGAGATAGCCATTTTAATAGAATATACTTTAATATTCAAATTTAAATTATGTTTTATACATTTGTCATGAGATCTGTTAAGCACCCAGCAGCAATCTAAGATTCATAAAGAGACTACCTGTTAATCCACAGACAGGAGATCACTCATTCACAGAAGCTGGGAATGCAGTCTGGTGGGGGAGAGCATGAATAAGGCCATGAGTTCAGTGCCTAGTAAATGATAGTAAAACAAAATATCAACAACAAAAACAAGGAAGTGCACACCACAAAAATTCAGTTAATGACTATGAGCCTTAACTCTCAAGTACATAATATAAGCATAGTCAATTATTTAAATTACAGTAATTTGACTCATCTATACAATTCTCTCTTTTCAGTTTGTTTGTTCTAATAGATGACATAGATATATGATAGATACATAGATAGATGAAAGATAGATAGATGATAGATAGATAGATATAGATCAATGTACCCTCCATTATTCAATCATATACCTTTCCTTTTCTCATATCCTAAAACCCTTAAATCTCATAGTAAAGAACATAGAAAAAAGATAAATAAATTAATTCTGGTTTTAATAGGGAAAATCAATAATACGTGAAACTGAAATAAAGTCAAAGACTTTCATAGAATAATCAGTTATTGACTGACACAAAAACTAGATCTAAACAACCGTTTGTCATTTTCCCCAGGAGTTCCAATACCAGACATGTCAAAGGTCAAGGATACCATCAAACTCTCTTTATGCTATGAACTTTTAATGAATATTTACATAGGTATAATGAAGATCAATATATAAATTCAACAGAGTAGAGTTTAACAACAACAATAAAATGGAAATGTTAACAAAGGATATAATTTATGTGATTATAGATCCTGATACTTGAAACTTTCAAGATGCTTATTAGTAGTTTTAAATTCTGGTTTACTGATAATAACTGAAATCATAGTAGATAAAACCAAAGAAAATGTGGGACTACTATCATTAATTATTATAACTTAATAACATCTGCAAATGAATGTACAGTATAAACATATGTGAATTTATGAAAATTGAAAAACTGGAAACACTGATTAACAGCAGAAACTGGGCATGTTTTATATTCTAGTTGGACACAAAGAGAACTGGAGATATAAATTGTTTTTTTAAAAGATATTGGGAGAATACAAAAATATAGCATAGCTGTTGGAGACTGAGATATTATAATATATTGTCAAAATTTGATATAGAAAAGCAGAAAGATGGACAGCATAATGTAATACAATCTGAAGAAAAAATGAAATGCATAAGTCAGCATTTCTGATTAAAAGGAAAATAGGCTCTCTTATTTAGTTTTCTATTGCCATGACAAAATACCACGACCAAGACAACTTATAAAAGAAGATATTTAATTTGCAACTCACTGTTGTGGAGGATTACAGTCTATAATCACAATGCTAGGGACCATGGCAGGAGACAGTAAGGATACTGGTAGGACAGCAGCTGAGAACTAATGACAGCATGAGGTAGCAAAAGAGGCACTTGGAATGACATAGGCTCAATTTTGAAACCTCAAAGGCTGCCCTTAGTGACACACTTTCTGCAAGAAGGCTACACATCCTAGTCCTTCCTAAGCAAGCTAACAAATGGGGACCAAGTATTCAAGCACATGCTTGTGGGGCCACTCTTATTCAAAACATTGCACAGACGTAATTCTTTCATTTTATTTTATTTTTATTTTTTTTTGTTTTGTTTTGTTTTTTTCGAGACAGGGTTTCTCTGTGTAGCTTTGCGCCTTTCCTGGAACTCACTTGGTAGCCCAGGCTGGCCTCGAACTCATAGAGATCTGCCTGGCTCTGCCTCCCGAGTGCTGGGATTAAAGGCGTGGGCCACCACCGCCCGGCCATAAATTCTATTATAAGAGTATCGTGAATGTCCTCATGCCAACGAGTCTGAAAAACTAATGAAACTGAAATAATTTTAGATAAAATGAGAATTAACAAGATTAAAGAATAACAGTACAATAGTAAAACACATTACTGATTAAGTCTATCAAAGTCTGTTCTGCTTACTCCTAACGGTAAATCACTAAATGTTTTAGTTTTAGTATCTTAGCCAGGAAATTCTAACTTCCATATCTATTATAAAGTCTTGAAATTTTGTGGTTCATATCTGAGTTTATTTCTCTCTTTTACGTTTCATCTTTCCCACCTGTAAGAACTACTAACTCTTGATCATGTTTGCTAGACCTCTGGTAGAGTTAAGGTATTAACTACAATATTTTCCCAGCTGGACCAAAAAGCTTCTATGATGATCCAAAAGGTGGATGCTCAAAAGCTTAATAGTGATGTGAAAGTCAGATATTCCAAAACTGATTGTGGATTTGATCTTGTGTGGGTGTGTATGTGTGGAGGGGGGCTGACGGTGGTAGTGAAATATAATCAGATGCACATATACACTACAAGGTTTTTGATGAAGATTGATTGCTAAAAGCACTGTTGTTTTGGTTGAATGTGGTCTTAAATATTTCAGATTTGAAAGAGGTTCAAGACTCCAAAATTTCATAGGTGAAAATGAGCTGTGAACATTTCTCAAACAGAGTATATTAAAATTGTTTCTTCAGAAGTTTGTAAAGACAGTCAAAGTCCAAAGAAAATAATGAACTGGAAACCACTCTCAGAGAAAATAAATAAGACTTAATCAAGAACATAGCACATCTGCACAAAGCAGGGATTTGACATTTGCACAGCAGGAAAGCAGAAATGCAAATGAACATTTAGTTACATGTTCCACTTATTCTCTTTTTCAATTGCAGAGCTCATTATAATTATTCAGGCTTTGTTATGCACTCATGAATTTTGGGGTGGGCAATGTGTGGTTGGCAGATAACTTGCCTTTTCAGTTCCTTTGTCAAGGCAGAGGAGGCTTTTCCAAATGGGAGGTATCATGAGATCATAGATTTCAGCCCCCAGGCTTGATAATACTGAATACTGCATAATACTGCATGGGTGTCTCAAAGGAGTTTCCGATAGTTGGTATGTCAGAGGGTTGTAAAGATTTGGTAGACTTTTTTGCCATTGAATTGATTCTTCACTCTATATTCACCTTCCTTCTTTTGTTGTTTAGCTTTGTTTTATTGTTTTTTGGGGAACTCATTTAACTAATAAATTAATTAATTGGTTAAAAATTTCATACAAATACACAATGTATTCTGATTGCTCTCCCTCTACAAACTCCTTAGTCTCTTACAAACACCCACCTCCCCCAGTTCCAACGGTCCTGTTCACACGTTCCTGTCTTTTTGTTTCGTCTTGTGATTCTCTAAAGTTTGTTTATTTTTTTAAGTTCTTTGTTCATTTCATACATATAAACAATGAACGTTATTTATATTCACCTATCATTACCTCCCTCCATATCAGCTCCTTCCAGCTCCTCCACTTCTTGTGAACTCTATGATGTCTTCCTCTCTACTTCCTGTATTTCTTTTTCTTTTTAGAAGAGTAATTCAATGAATCCAGTTATTGGTGTTTATAATTTACTGGGCAAGAACTGCTTACCAGTGGCCATATCCCCCAACAAATGTGGTTCTCTGTTTCTTCGCATCCACCAGCTGCCAGTAGCTCCCCTGAGACTAGCCTTGGCTTTCTCAGTGACCAAGTGTACACAGCTATCTGGACAAAAGACTTAGAAATTAGAAGTATTCGAGTATTTTTTTTTATTCCCTGCTCTTTGCTCTGATTGTGACTTTGTAACATTCATTAATTTTATTTAGATAATACTATCTCATCCATTAAAACATGCTTTGCTCTACTTCCTGAGTGTTTTCTAGAATGATGATCTCTTAATTTAAAGAATGCTAGTTGTTCAACAAAAGTTTTTCTGTGGGTGTTATCAATAATGAGAAATCATAACTTATCTTTGTTCCTCCTCAGACCTTTCCACTCCCTGTACCTCTACGTCTTTCTCACCCTTCTGGCAATAAGAATTAGCTTTAGTGTCTAAGCCAGAACATCCTCACTCTTTTATATTCCATCTAAAAATCTAATTTCCTGGTTCTTCTCTGAGTTTATTTATTCATTGCATTGCATCATTTACAGCAAGCAAGACTCCCTAACTCTTCATCATTATGCATGCTGATCTCTTAATTTACATCATAATTTCCATTCCTCAGGCACATTTTTATTTTCTAATTTACTATACATAACAGTTTCCCAATGTTTTAAAAATGTGTGACATGGAGTTTTTTGTTTTCTAGCCTTTTATATTGGTATAAACATATTTTGTCCAGTCCCAAGCTAATCACATATATTTTAAATTTTTGTTACAATAACAATGTATTGCAATGAAAATATCTTTGCACAATAATGGCACTACAAATAAGAATGATATGCTGCATGTTATCTAAATTAAAACACAAAATTTATAATTTATAATTTTACAGATCAAAACCATAAAGATGCTCCCCATTTTGCTAGGAAGCAATACTCACAAAAGCAAAACCTGTTTGACATTTGTATGTTTAATAGACAAGGAAAATATTCAACCTCACAACAAAAACTCAAATCATTAATATCCATCATATACAAGATTGTTGTACATAATGTCTGATAAATACTAGGAAATTATTCATGTATTACTGGTAGGAAAGATAAATGATTTTGTCATCTTTAGAAAAATATATTGTAGCATCTAATCTTCAAAATTCTGTCCAGTGATTTCAGTTCTACTTATTTATCAAATTTTATACAAAATGGATAGCTATAGATGTTTTAGGACATTTTGTAAAACTGTAATTATTTTATTAAATAGATATCAACAATAAGAAGAACTATTTCACCATCTCAAATGTAAAGTATTACCATATTAATATACTGACTTGTTACATTTCAATTAAGTTGTAAATAGTTAAAAATACATCAGCAAAAGAACAAATTATGCAAATATGTGTACAGCCAGAAAAATTTCTGAAGACATGTAAAACGTTAATATGTGAGTTTTTTATGTAATTTGTGTGAAGCCATGTTTAGTTACTTGCAGGCATTTTAAGTCCCACTTATTTAAGAGTCAATTACTGGGCTGCTCCTGTCACTTTGAAATTTTTGTCTCAAATGCTTCCTTAAAAAAGACAAATATATCTTTTCCCATCTTGTGTTAGAAACTACCCTGTGACTTATTTTTAGCTAATGAAAAACTAATGTATACATCACAATTAATTCACATTAGAACTGTAACAGCTCTTTTCTCCTCCTGCATTTCTTTTCCATTTCATGAATAAACTAAGCCAGCTTTTCACTAGCAGCCACTATGGCACACTGAGACTTATTGACATGGTGTACAGCAGGGCTAGAGCATACACGATTAATCTGCAGTGTGAGAAATAAACTTTTGAATTATAAGCCACTTACACTGCCCATTTGTTATCACTGCATAACTTACCCTAAACTGTCTTGTGTAATTCATGTAACTGATGAAGAAGAAATTCAAAATAACAGTGACCTCATCATATAGGAAATGAGAAGCAGATGGCAGGTAAGTGCACATGGCACTTTTTACTCATCTGTGCTATTTTAATAATTTAAACACATTGGAACAAAATATTACATAATGTCAACATTTTACAGATGCATATTATATATATATACACACACACACACACATATATATATGAATCATGTTTTAAGGGGTTTAAATTATTCAGTAATGAAATGAGCCTCAAAATACTGCAAAACATTACAAAAATCATCTGTGAAAATTCAAATATTGATGTAGTGTTAGGTATTTTTGATCATGAATATTTTACCAGAGTAGTATGTTGTAGTGACATATTAGAAGTGTATTTTGATCTGTGTTAAATATTAGTGAAGTTAAATATATTTGTTTATTAACTATTTATAACATTAATTATACAAAATTTCATAATTTTAAGTAGTACATAAAAATGCAAATCTCATAGTTGAGATACATATCTCAGTAACTCAGAATGGACTATATTAAATGAATGTTGTCATTTCACAATGAGTATTAAAAAATATAATTAATCAAAAGGTACATAAATTCTACAAACTAAGGTAGGTAAATTTGAAGTAATATATATTATATCCAAGGCCTTTAAAAACATTGAGATGTGCTTTTGTTTACAATGTTATTACAACTTTCTTTTTTTTTTTTTTAACTATTCAGGTCATAGTCACAGCAGGAAAACATGAAGACTCTCTTTTCCTTTCAGAAAAAACAAACATTTTATACTGCTGTTTCAGGCATTATTTCTGAGATAATAAGTGGCCATTTAGTAGCTTAGCATCTCAGGTAATTTTTCTTAAAATACTCTGTATTTCAGAGGAATCAATGTAGCATGAATCTTAAAGAGTCTTATTAATAAAATCAGACCCGGAGCCAGGTATTGGGGTGAACTGGAAGATTAGAGAACTAGAACAAGCCACAGCTAACCTCACCTGGTCAACTTCTTAGCTGATCTTGTTTCCTCAGACTGGAAACCTCTGTGTCCTCATATCCGAATGGCTTTCAGCTGAACTGTGCTTCTTGAAAGCCTGAATGCTTAACCAGCCAAATGCTTAACCAGCCAAATGCTTAACCAGCCAAATGCCTCGAGTTTCTGGTCCTCACGCCTTATATACCTTTTTGCTTTCTACTACCACTCCCTGGGATTAAAGGCTGGCTTTCTGGGATTAAAGGCGTGTGTCACCAGGCTTGGCTATTTCCAATGTGGCCTTGAACTCACAGAGATCCAGAGGGATTTCTATCTCTGGAATGTTAGGATTAAAGGCGTGAGTGCCCCCATTTTCTAGCCTCTGTATCTAAGTGGCTGTCTGTTCTCTGACCCCAGATAAATTTATCAGGGTGCACAATATTTTGGGGAATACAATACTACCACA
The DNA here is from genome assembly GCA_902168325.1 of Peromyscus nudipes. Taxonomy (NCBI): domain Eukaryota; kingdom Metazoa; phylum Chordata; class Mammalia; order Rodentia; family Cricetidae; genus Peromyscus; species Peromyscus nudipes. The sequence goes on along the minus strand of CABHPH010161461.1, from coordinate 36,244 downwards.
AATCAAAGGTGAGATGATATTATAGTCTATAAATAGAGACTTAAATCACTCTGCCCAATTAATCAGACATGGGTGAGAAATATTTTAAATAGTTAAAAAAAGACTGGTCTATATTTCACAGCGTTATGAGAAATAAAATTAGGATGAATGCTTTTTGAATCCATATTCATTTTCACTCCACATTAATAACACTTTCAATTGACTGGAACCATAAAAAAATGTTTAATTAATTGTTACTAGTTGAATTCTCTCAAATGGGATATTCTAAATTGCTCTACCATAATAGATTACAGTGAGTAAAATAGAATATTCCTCCATTTAAAGGTCAAGTCTGAATTAGTCAGTTGAGGTACAAAGGACTTAGTAGTTGACAAATAATGTTCTTTGTCACTATATGTGTGTGTGTGTGTGTGTGTGTGTGTGTGTAAAACTGCCCACAAGCAATATGCCCATCTCTTCCAGATCACCTTATACTACAGGAATAAATACAAAATACATGCATAAGTGTACTTGGTCTGAGCTACCTCTTAAAATGCATAATACTTGTAGTAGAGCATGATAGTTAATCTAGACAGCAAAGGATCCAGAGTGAAAGGGTTCAAACCATCCAACAGACAGACTTGCATTGTTGTTATTTATTTTGTATATTTAATTTTCTGAGATAGGACCCATTTGTGCAAACTCCCCTTCTGCTTCAGACTCTCATGTACTGTGGTTCCAGGAACATGTCCTCACTCTGTAGTCACAATCTTAAAGAAACAAGCATTTCCCTGCACAATGTCAGCAAATTTCTCCCCTTGTGTTGCTCAGATTGTGAATAATGTGATCTGTGGTTAATTGGTCACTGAAGAGATGCAAAATTACCACAATTCCCTCTGATTTATGTATTTTCAGTTGGCCCCAGCCCAGTGTCATTTGACTTGAAGAGCATTTACCTGCTTAAATTATAACTCTATCAGAAGTTTGGGGATTAATCAGCTGATGCTGCCTTAGCTGCATGCTGTTTTCCTCTTACATAGAAGTAGTAAGATACAATCCAAAAGCATCAACAAAAGTCCCCAGCTCACATGTTGAAAAAAAAATGCACATAAACCCACACAGCTGTGATCACACACACAGATACACAAGAAAGTATGTGTGTGTGTGTGTGTGTGTGTGTGCCTTCATACAGAACAGCTAGCAGTCATCCAAATTTAAAATAGTCATGGAATATTACATATCCGTGTAGGAACTAACACTAACACACACACACACACACACACACACACACACACACACACGTACATAGTGTGTGTGTGTCTGTGTCTGTGTCTTTGTGTGTGTCTGTGTGTGTGTGTGTGTGTGTGTGTGTGTGCTGTGGGATGTCTTCCTGTATGCTGTGAATATGTGTTGAATATGTGTTGTTCTGATTGGTTAATAAATAAAGCTGCATTGGCCTATGGCAAGGCAGTTTAGAGGCAGGTGGGAAATCTAAACAGATATACTGAGAAAAGAAAGGAGAGGAGGGAGAGACGCCAGCCTGCCACCCAAGGAGCAACATACCAGCAGACCAGTAAAGCCACAGAACATGTGGCAAAACATAGATTAATAGAAATGGGTTAATTTAAGATGTAAGAGCTAGCTAGCAAGAGGCCTGCCATAGGCCACACAATTTGTAAATAATATTAAGCCTCTGAGTGATTATTTTATAAGTGGCTGCGGGACATGGGGCCAGGATGGACCAGAGAAAACATTCTACTACATGTATGTGTTATAAATATCCATAAATATATATGATTAACATATAACATATATTAACCATATATATTTATGGTGATATCAGTCATGAATCTTAGAACAAATAGGAAACAAACAGTGCTGGTTAGATTTGTGAACTTGAAACAAACCCTGACATGCATGTCTGTGGAGCTCTTCCTTGAATGCTAATTGATGGAGTGATATCATTTCATCATGCAACGTACCACCCTTGGGCTCTAAGTAAGTAGTTTACCTGGAAGCAAACAGGTAAGCACCATTCCTCCATGGTCCTTGTTTCAGCTCTGGGTTTCTTGTTCCTGTCTTGAGCTCCCCCCATGGCTTCCTTTGAAGATAAACTGCAATTTGCAAGTCAAGTCAACCCCGTTATTCCCCCAGTTGGTTTTATTCAGCAATGTTTTATCACAGCAACAGAAAGAAGACTAGGACACACACACATACACACACACACACACTCACATACACACACACACACACACACACACACACACACATGCACACAGACATGCACACATACACACATTCACACACCCACACACAAATGTTTATGAAAAACGTATTTCAAAGAATCAGTAGAAATTTGAAGGCAGACTGATAGTATAAAAGCTCTCATTCAGGAGCTCTTGATGCCAGGTTTAGAAAAAAATTATTGAAAATAATTGTGTGGAGCTCAAGTCATCAGTGTTCCTCAACATCGAGCCCCGAGATGTCAATGCTGCCCACACAAACCTGTGAAACAATACTATACTTGTGTTTGAATAAATGGGTGGTGTGGTAAAGCTGAGTTGGCAAATAAAACTGACCATGGCAGCTATAATTCAAGAAGGGTGTTCAGTTCCTTTTCAGTTGATGAGAGTGCCAGTCATGTTCTAAAGAAGGAAATGCCATTATATGCATGAAATTATTTTAATAATATAGCTACTCTCCACTGATAAAGCCACTGGTAATTTGGCTACATAATAAAGCTTTAAATTATAAACTATATCATATGTTATGGGAAGGCATTGTGTTTTATACCCATGTAGTTCCTTTCTAAAGTTAAACTGCTAATATTTTCAGAGTTGATATTGAACTTTTATTATCAAATATATTATTATTTTATAATAATATAGTATTATTAATATTAAAAATCTAAAGAAATAGATAAAATCTGCCCCACTCACTCTGCTTTGCTTACTGTTTATCTGATGAAGCTTTTACGTTTTGGTCAGTACATTTTCTTCATTTGCACATTATAATACACAAATTATCATGTGCATACATTTATTGCCACATTTCCATGCTATCATTTGTATATGCTGTCAATGTGTAAACATTTCCTTGATCTATTTTTAAATCAATACCAACTTTTGCAAAGACATTCCTATTGATATTCTTGTTGGTTTATTTACTTAAAAAGCTGAAGAGTATGTTAGTGTCTCCGGAAGAATTTCATTACAATAATCTTCGTTTTATGAAAAAGTGATTTGTCTGTCACCAAGACTGACCATTGTGCATCCACATTTTGTTGAGATTCTTTAACTCTTATTAGTAAGAATGCTGTCTTCATTTTAGCAGCAACCACATCACATAAGAAACCCATTTAAACACAAAGGAGTTGTGTAAATAACTAAAGTGTTTTACATTCATGCACTTGTTAATCATCCTTTATTCCTACTTGTTATTATTCATTTCTGACTCTAACTATATTGTTCTTGCTTTTCCATAATATAGGGCATTTATTTTACAGTATAATCACTTTTGGCTGGTTACTTCACTGAGTTTTATACTTTTAACTTTCTGTTTCAAATTCAATTCATTAATTAATTTACATCTGTGATGGGATACTATGTGAATTGAAAACAATTTATTCACACAGGCAGCCAAAGGTACCAATGATATTTACTGTTCAGACCATATTATCCATTTCTCACAAAATCAGTGTTATTTTTGTCATATACCAAGTTGCCATGTGATCTGGATAGCCACCTGAGCACTCTATCTATTCAGTTTTTGAATCCTTCTACAAATACCATTTGATTGCAGATAGGCAATCTCTACACTAACTCTCAATATCTGGCAGGCCTCACGAGCCCTTTCTCGTCCATACAAATCAATTTTCTACTTCAAAATGACTAGTCTATATTGGAGTTTTTATTCACACATCTCAATTCCTGGATCGGATTTTCTAATGAAATAAAAATCTATCAGAAATTTGAATTAAGCTAAAACAAAGTCTAAAAGATGAATCCAGATGAGAATTGGTATGACTAGCGCATTTAGTCTCCTTACAAGCATTCATAGAGTATGCTATCACCCATGTTCATATTTGTGCATTCTAAAGTTTGATACTTTTCTCTGTAAAGTTATGGCATGCATTTTCTATCGTTAAATACCAGATGGGCTTCACAACATCAATAAGACCTTCAATTACTCTGTAGATTTTTTAATGGTAATATATTCACTGTCAATTATAGTGTTAAGGTGATGAACCATTATTTCAGTTTCTACTGAAAAGATTTTTACTGGTTCACTATCAGTTACGTTCTATGTCTTTTCATGATCTTCCAACATTAGGTGTGGCAAGATGGAGAAATCCATCTCTTTCCTTATTGATAATTCAGAAATACCATGGTGAGTACCTTATTTTCAGTATGAATTGATGCTTAGCATTTAACTTGTGATTTTTGTATAGATATACATATTATCCCATAAATGTCTATATTTTCCCCCAAGTTCATTACTTCTTACAGGCACATATTTCATCAAATTTAAACTCATTCAAGCATCAATTATAAATTCTAAAATCAAGTCTCAAGTAATTATTATCTTCAGTACGTGTACGTGGCATTCTAGGTACTATACATTCTAGGCAAAGTTCCTCTCCAAGCTATAATCCAGTTAAGCCACACAAATATTTATAAACTACAATGGAAAAAAAGCAAATAGGGTATTTCCATTCCAAAAGAGAAAAATGAAAGTATAACATCCCCAAGCAAGTCTAAAAACATAGCAGGGTGCATCCCCTTAGATTGAAAACCTCAAAAATTGTATAAATTGCATCAACAGCCTTCCATTTAGAGTTGCTGGAATAATTGGCAAGACTCCTGGAAGTCTTCAACCTCAAAAATCTTGGGTTGAGGCCATTTGGCTTATTGAAATAGATGGAATATTTTAGTTAATTTGGGCTACCATCATATGCTAACTTAAACAAGATGGCTTCTAGATAAGCAGAGTTTACTTACCATGGCAACAGAATCAGGAAGTCTAGCATGAAGGCTGCAGTTGGCTCTGTGTCCTGTGAAAGCTTGCCTGTCTTCTGAGTGTCCACATAATGGAGGTGGCAGGCTCACTCTCTGAGATCTCATAAAACAGTCTTCATACCTTAATCACCTCTTCAAACCTTCAACTCCTAATATATCACTGGAAGGTTAAGATTTCAAACTGTGAATGCGGATGTACGATGACCCAAACATGCTGAGCACAAGAGGTTCTGATGATCTTGGAGGATATTTCCCCTCTTGAATCATAATACAGGTGAACAGACATAAAATCCCAAAACGTATACCTGACACCTCCAAGCAACTGCTTTATTTCTTATTTCTTCAGTGACCAAGTCTTTTTCCCATTCAGTTCAAATGGGAAATGCTGCTGCTTTTATGACTGCCTGCCTTCTTGTTTTTTGTTTTGTTTTGTTTTACTAATTTCGAGAATATTAGTCCTACCCTAGCCTTGATGGCCTTGTAAAAATAAGATTTTTCATGTTATTTTGGCATACAGGAAGGATTAGGTTGTTCCACCTTCTCAAATTCAAATCCCTCTAAGCCCAACTGCTTTTTCAATTCATTTCATTGGTTCATAGTTTAGTACAAGCAGTCCAAAAGAATCTAAGCAATCCTTCAACACTTTTTCTGGAGCTTTTCTCAGTTAGTAATCTAGTTCTAATGCTCACTATGTCTACCTTCCCCCAAACAAGACAGCACAAATTAGAAAACAATAGCGGATAAACTCAAAAGTTTATGTGTATTCATATAAGATTTTAATGGGTATGTTTGAATTGTTTACAGTATTAGTTAATATTTCTGTTCAAAACAGTGTCATCACTTTACATGAAGTACTATCATAAAACAAACATGGAGGAAAAGTAAGCCTTTCTATATCTGTAAATAGTCTTCAAAATGTGTAAATATTAGAAAATCTACCAGCGGGCATTGGTAGCACATGCCTTTAATCTCAGCACTTGAGAGGCAGAGGCAGGCAGATCTCTGTGAATTGGAAGCCAGCCTGGTCTACAGAGCAAATTCCAGGACAGGCTCCAAAGCTACACAGAGAAACCCTGTCTCGAAAAAAAAAAGAAAAAGAAAAAGAAGGATGGAAGGAAGGAAGGAAGGGGGAGAGAGAGAGAGAGAGAGAGAGAGAGAGAGAGAGAGAGAGAAAGAAAGAAAGAAAAAAGAAAGAAAGAAAGAAAGAAAGAAAGAAAGAAAGAAAGACAGAAAGAGAAAAGAAAGACATGACAAGACAAGACAGAACAAGAAAAGAAAAGAAAAGAAAGAAAAGAAAAGAAAGAAAAAAGAAAAAAGAAAAGAAAAGAAAAGAAAAGAAAAAAGAAAATCTACCAGGAACCTACTGCCTGGAGAATTCCTTCTCCCAGCAGCCCTTCATTTCCAGAAGGTCTAGGAGTGGGGTCTAGTGACATTTGCCCCAGCTGCTTTGGCATGTCAACTGACTTTGTCATTGTGTTGATCATGCTACCCTAGTGTAGGAAAGTGGCAGTAATGGGTTCTCCAGTAGGCTCCATGACCTCACCAGCCACAGGTACCTGACTAGAATGACAGTACTTGGCACGGATTTATTCCTACAGGGTGGGCCTTACGTCAGCAGATAACTGGTGGTTACCTTCAGTATATGAACACCATTATTACACCTTTGCGATGCTGGTCATTGTTATTCACAGGCATTGCAACTTGGAAGGAATAGTAGTTGCTTTTCTCTCTTCGAAGTTTGATCAACACTCTCAGATGATGCTATGAGAGCTAGCCTTATTGTATGTGTTTCTAGATAGTTCCAGCTCAATTCTTCCAAGTCCTGTATCCAAACATATGTTTTCTTCAGCAATACGGTCTTTAACACTGTGAAGACAGATTCTCATCCTGGAACTGGGGATTTTGTTAGATAGTGTACAGATTTTAGTAGAAGCGTTATCACCCAAAGCATAATAATTTCATTTAAAGACACACAAGCACCTTTTAGGCAAACATGAAATAATGTGAGTAACTATGGCTTTTCAAAAATCTTTAGCACCAAGGCTACCCAAGGCGTCACACCATAGTCACCAGGCTCCCAAAAGCCTGCCCATGTACCAGGGTCGGATCCCGATCCTCCTGCCTGGGTGCCCCCCAAACAGTTTGAGCCAAACAACTGTCTTCCATATCCAGGTGGTCTAGTCCAGTCCCATGGGGGCTCCACAGCCACCAGTCCACAGTTCATGGGCTTCCACTAGTGTGGTCAGTCATCTCTGCACATCCTCCCATCATGATCTCCATGTCCCTTGCCTGTAGAATCCCTTCTCTCTCTCTCTCATCGATTGGATTCCCAGAGCTCAGACTGAAGCCTGGCTGTGGATCTCTGCATCTGCCTCCATCAGTCACTGCACAAAGGCTCTGTGAGGATGGTTAGGGTATTCACTGGACTGGTCATCAGAATAGACCAGTCCAGGTACCCTCTAGACCACTGCCTGCAGTCCAAGGTGGGGTCATCCTTGTGAATTGCTGAGAGCCTCTCAGGCACCCTGCCTCTTCCTATTCCCACGATGTTCTCATCTATCATGGTATCTCTCTCCCTGCCCTCCCACTCTGTCCCTGTTCCAGCTCGACACCCCCACATTTCCTTATGTTCTCATGCCCCAGTCCTCGCCTTCTGCCACACCCCCGACTCCCAGTCTGCTCATGTAGATCTCATCCACTTCTCCTTCACTGGGCCATCCATGATTCCCTCCTGGAGTCTTTCCTTCTTAGCTAGACTCTCTGGAACTGTGAGTTGGAATCTGGCCATCCCTTCCCTCACATCTAGTATCTGCTTATGAGTGAGCACATACTATGTGTGTCCTTCTGAGTCTGGGTTACCTCACTCAGGATGTCATTGTTTTTTACTGCTGAGTAGTACTCCATTGTGTATATGTGCCACATATTTATTTATTTATTTTTGTTGTTGTTGTTGTTGCTATGACACTCTAGTGACTAACAGACATTAGTACACTGGCTATGTTTCTTTTTAAGTTACTCTTGAGGAGAGAAAGAAAAGACCAATCTCTTCAGCTGTGCATGGTGGGGTTTTTCCTGATGATTTAACTGAGCTGATTCAATGAACAAACAAACAAACAAACAAAAAATGAACAAACAAACAAAACCTACCAGACTCAGGGATGGGTATCTGGAAGGGTTTGGAGGGAGGAAAGAGAAGGAGAAAGGTACTAAATAAATTATAATGTCAAAAATAAAATTTAAAAAGGAGGAAGAAAAAGAAAAAAAACAGAAAATAAGGCTTAGAACAGCTCAAAGCCTCTGTAGAACCTAAAACTGCTAGAGCGATGGGTCAACCATTGTTAACAGCTCCAATGCCACTTCAACTGGTTATTATTTCAAGGAATTAAAAATATCTCCAATACTATTGCTTAGTTCACATAGGAGAAAACACCAGGAATCCTGATCCTGCAGAGTCCAGCTTATTTTATTTTGACCCATGATCTCCATTTTTCTGTTGCATCTATTTTTCTCTTAAGTACAAATAAAGATACGAAAGTAGAAGTGTTTGGGGGAACAGTCATGGGATTTGACAGTAAGTTTTGTAGGTATGTAAATTTCACCAAAGCACATAAATACATATAAAAACATCCTAGCAAATAATGTACACACATACATATATACACACTAATGCGGAGAAATCCAACTAGAAAGGTTTTGATTTTTGCCATGTAAGCATGGCTATAGTCTGCTGACATGGTTGTGAATCATTTATACATTGTGAAGGAAGCAGAAGCATGATTTGTTTGACTAGTTGTCTGTCTAAAGTTGACATAGACTGCCAACCACAGAATACACAACAGGAAAACGTATTTATCAGAAGTCTATCTTTATTTTTCCTTTACGAGTGAACAATAGGGTTTCAGGTTGACATTTGCTTTGTTCAAACATAAATAAATGATATTTCATTCTCGTTTGGACTCTGACATTATAGAAAATTTTTCTCTCAATAAAGTTAATGTTCATGGGCAGATATTCTGTGATTTCTGTACTGTTTCTGTGGTTACCATATGATATTTCCTCCCATTTAAAAAATATTCAGTACTGATTTTAGATTTGGGCTAACCATTATTTATTATGCAATATTTTTCTGCTACTAGAAGACTAATAACATAGCTCATCCCCAGAATATTTTGTTTTACACACACATACAGAGAGAGAGAGAGAGAGAGAGAGTTCTATGTGTCTTTGTTAAAATGAGAATATGGAAATGCATATTCATGCACATATGTGTATGTGGATGAAGGACAGAGGGTGGTGCTGGGTGTCTCCCTCCATAACTAGCTAGCATATGCTTTTGAGCCACATTTTCTCACTGAACCTGGAACATTCTGCTTTGGCTTCAATGAGATCCTAAGATGGTCGTGTCTTTGCCCAGTTAGGACAGAAGTTGCAGAAATGAATTACTGAGTTTGTCTTTTCCACCAGCACTGGACTTCAGCTCCCAGGCTCTTCAACTTGCACAGCAAACACTTTCCTCCCAGGTCCACTTCCTGATTCCTGGTCATAGAGAAGCAAAGAGGAAACACTATTTCTTTTTATCTTATAATGAATTCTGTTCTCTAACTCTCCTGTAGTAAAGCATCACTAATTAATTTAAAGTATTGGTCTTCAGGGGTTAGATATAGAAAGCATGAAATTAGTGGCTATTGCTTTGGTGGGAATAAAGACATACCAGCTTACTTATTAGTTCTGGATTGTATAACTCAAAACATTAAGTGGATTGACCTCGTATTTTTGTTTCTTGATATAATATAAAATATGTTAGATAATAAAACTTTGTTTTTCTTTTGAACCCATTCCATCTCTTTCCTCTAAGAGAATGATGAGTGAAGTTATACAGTGAAAAATAAGAAAATTAAAACATGAAATAACCTGTTTTAACAAATCTAACCCTTAATTCTCTAAGTCTTAACATCTTCTTTTGTGAAAAAAAAAAATTAGTCCCCTATTTCTTTAACCTGCAGAAATGTCTGTGTGCATGTATCCAGGATTTTAACTGATAAATCCAATCCATATTTAATATTTAAAAGGAATATGGTTAAGGGACAGGTTATTAGTTTTGAAACTAAATCACTGACTGAAATTAGAAGCCACCAGTCCAGTACAATTATGCAAAGAGCAGGTGGCTAGCATTTCTTTGGTTAGAGACCTAGGCAAAGGAAGCTAACAGAATGAGGTCCTGGATTATCTACTCCATGACCAGTATAAACACAAGATTGTTTTTAAAGTAATAAAAAAGAAGATTGGTGTGATTTGATTACTTTTGTTTACCCTCTGCCAAGTCCATTTATGAAATATGAGCGCACCTTTTACTATTCTAAGTGACGAATAATTATTATTTATATTGAAGTTTTACTTTTGTACCAATTATTCCAAAAAAATGAATTTTACTTAGCTGACATTAGCTGATAATTTCCAAACTATTTAAAACTTAAATATCTAAATAGTAAGCAACCTGCCATGGTGTGAATAATCTAGTGAACTAGTGATCGTCTATCACTCAGGGTCATGGAGTGATTAGTGTGTCCAAGTTTAACAGTGATTTCTTAATATAAGATTAGAATGTTTCAAGGCTTTCTTTTCATGATTCAAATGCATGCGCTTCTCTTTTTGTCAGTATCGATGTAAAATTTTTCGGTAGTTATACATCGAAGCGTTTATCTAAAAGTCGAATCCGGAAATCCTTGGGGATTCATTAGTTTGGGATTGAGAATAGCGGAAAAAAAAATAATAAAAGAAAAGAAAAGCCAAGTGTAATACAAATAGCTTCCAAACCCTCAGCCATTCAGTGAACCTATAACACTAACATTTTCCTCTGTTCATAGACGGGTGTTTTGAGACCAATTTTTGCGGTTTCATTTGGATTCATTGTAAATTCTAATGCCAGTTGGTAAGAGTGAAGAAATGAATTAGCTCCTAGAGGAGTTGCCAAACCCGCAGAGCTAAGCGAAGGGTAGAGGATTTATTTTGAGTTTCAGGTTTCCTATGGTTTCAAATGAAAGGAAACCAAAGGCAAAAAGCACTGGACATGACATTTGTGCTCAGAGACCAATATAAAGTGTGCTTCGACTGCGTCAGTGAGGTCGGAGTCACCTTCATCCTTCCGCAGGAGGTTCTGTTTCCTTCTGCATCCTCTTGCTCTCCACGGGGATCAAAGAAAATGATCTTTCATTTAGGGCTCTGAGGACAAGGCTTTAAAGAAAAGGATTCGTTTAGCATTCCTGCTTACTCATCAAGATTAGCATAAACCACGCTCTTAGATGTGTATACTCAGTATTGTCTTTATCCTCTCTTTTACTCTAAAATTTAAAAATCCTACACAACAAATAATTCTATAATATCACAACTATTACTTTTCCAAAATATTATTTAAAAGTGGGAACTGAAACAGCATAAAAGGAAATATAAATATATTATCAAATAATGTCATAGAATAACTTCACTTTCTAAATTGTTATTTTAAAGGTGAATCAGAAATTGTTATTAAATGAAATATCAAGGCCCTATTTATGCAGAAAAAGATAAAATCAAAATTTTGTGGTTCTGACAGACACACAAATTTCATATCCATTTCTTTTATGGAAATGTTCATGGAATTATTTTTAAATGTCTGACCTTTATTTTAGTTAAAATTAAGGAATGGAACAAAAAATTCAATATACGTAGAAGTCAAATTGTAAGACTAACATCCAAGAACAATATAATTGTGTATTTAAATTATTAAATATAGCAAAAGTACATCCTCATTTTAATTCCATTGAATAGGTGTCATTTACACCTCAGAGTCTCTCTGCCTATTAAACTGAATGAAGTACATTTAAAAAAAAAAAAAAAGAGTGGGTATGATGATGAAACCTTTGCTGCCAGTATCTGGGATCCAGCATCAGGTATATACTTTTGAGTTCAAGACTAGTCTGTTCTACATAGTGAGCTGCAGGTCAGTCAAGGTTACATGCGGAAACTCTTTAAAAACATAAATAAATAAATAAAAAATAAAATGAGCAAGAGTGGGAGGAAGCAAAGCAAGGAAAAAGAGAACAGAAAAGAGAAAAAGAAAGAAAAATTAGAGCAGGCTTGGAGAGCTAGCTCAGTGGACAAAAGCCCTTGTTACTCCTGCACAGGATGTGAGTTCAGTTCCCAGTACCTGCAGCAGGCAGGTCTTAACCACCTGTAACTCTAGCTTCAGCAGATCGGTCTGATACTTTCTACTGACCTCAGAGGTAATAAGTGGGTAGGAAAGTAGAACCTCTGTCCATGTGCACTGCGCTGTCTGTCCGAGAGGAAGACTGTTTATGAGAAATGTATAATCATACTTTGTTTTTCCTTCTATCTGTTAGCAAATTTAAGGTTCTTTGAGACCTGTCAAATAAAAAACACATACATTGTTTGCTTTTATTTTATTTTTTTAATTTAAAGCTCAGCTTGGTTGTTTAAGGCATGTCTTTCTGTTTATTTCACATAGGAAAAAAAAAGTAAGATGGAGATAATACCAAATAGTACTTTGAAACTTTGAAAAAAAAAAAACGAAGATATATTTCACAAAATTCATAAGCTCCCAATGCTAACAATGGAGTACTGAAATCTGCAATTACATCTCAAGGAAACTCCTGTTCACTCAGGTTTACTATAACCAGCTCACACACAGCTTTCAAAGAATACAGAATTGAGCTTAATTTCTAAATGAGTACAATCAGGATGTCTGTTCATTAAATCTTGCTTGTGCTTTAAATAATTAAGCTTGGATATTATATGAGTTCAAATAAAAACTAATTACATAAATAAATTGAAGAGACGTCAGTCTTTTTAAAATATATTGTGGAAGTCACACAAACCTTCCAAATTCACTTGCACAATTATACAACAGGCACTTAAATCTAGCTAGGGACACAGTATGTATCATATGGAAGGGAAGTATAGTGTGAGATACAGCAGCATGCAAGACTGGAGAATAAAATAGTAAAACTTCACAGACACTAGCATTTTCCATTTCCAGGCACAAATTTAAAGCATAAAACATTAAGGTTCAACACAGGTACACAGGACTGGCTTCAAAGTTGGGGTTGAAAGGCTTTCACTTGGGGAAGTAACCTGATTGGCCTAGCAGCCCAGCCAATTCCTTGTCCTTCTTTCTCCCTCCAACATGCCTAAGCTTGGGGTCTCTCATTCCTCTTATTCCTCTTTTCTTTGAACAGGGGCTCCTGAACGCCTGGCACTGTTTTTAGTGATCCTGGTACTGACCTTGCTAAGAAACATATATATATAATCTTGACAACAGTGTTTATCACCCATTAACCTTAATTTTTTATGTGCATAAGTATATGTAACTCAAATATAATTGTTTGGATATATTTTTGTTTGGCATTCATTTAAAGTTGACATTTTAGAATGCATGTTCTATATATTTGATATGTAAGTATATCTTTCTCATAATCATTAGACAATAATTTACACTACTCCGTTTATTTATGTTCCTCAAGCCCAGATGTTCTATTTTTTTTTTTAACTTTAATTTAGTGACTGGGAGTTCTAGTTGTACGTATGTCTGTGCTCCACTTGCACCTCTGGTACTCACAGACGTCAGAAGAGGTTGTTAGATCCCACTGAACTGGAGTTGCAAATGCTTGTGAGCCACCAAGTGGATACTGGGAATTGAAGCAGGGTCCTCTGGAAGAGCATCCTATGCTTTTCATGGTTGAGCCATCTCTTCAGTCACCTGCTGTTTTCTTAAATACGTACACACAAAGCCATTATAAACCTTCAATCTTTAAATCCGTTTGATTCTCTAAGGGGCAGTCTTCATTTCAGTTTCACCTATTACCTGACAGAGTTTACTAGTAGAAAAATAACGTCTTACATGATGCATCCCATGCAATCATCCTGCTGCTTTACATTTCGTCAATAAGAAACAGGCATGTACCACTACTGTAGTGTGTGTGGATAGTTTTGAAGAGTGAAAGTCAGGCATTTTGAAAAATAACACAGTTCAGGATTTTTTTTTTATCAGAATAGCATATGCAGTATAACAGGGCACATTATTGTTAATGAAGATTCCTAAGGACATTTTATTTAAAAATTTCAAAACTGTACTCTTGTTGGTGGTTTTTACTCTTTTGGGGGGAGGGGGTCCCCGCAACCCACTTCCCAAATAAATCACACACAGTGGCTTATTCTTAATTATGAATGTCCAGCCTTAGCTTGGGTCAGTTTCTAGCCAGCTTTTCTTAACTTAAATTACTCCAGCTATGTTTTGCCTCTGGGCTTTTCCCATTCTCTTACTTCTGTAAATCTTACTCTTACTTTGTGGCTTGCTGTGTAGCTGGGTGGCTGGCCCTTCGGGTCCTCCTCCTTCTCTGGCTGCTTCCTTCTTTTTTCTCCCAGATTTCTCCTTCTATGTATTCTCTCTGCCCGCCAGCCCCATCTATCCTTTCTTCTGCCTTGCCATTGGCTGTTCAGCTCTTCGTTAGATCATCAGGTGTTTTAGACAGACACAGTAACACAGCTTCACAGAGTTAAAAAAGTGCAACATAAACAAAAATAACAAACTTTAAAATAATATTCTACAACAATGTACCCTTGTTATTTCTATGTTTATAGTTAATACCATGCTTTGTAAAGCTGTGGAAACACCTACATCACTCTTAAATGTGAAGCATTTGTCAATGTGTTTTGATTTCTATTACCACTACTTTGTGAGTGAGGAATAAAATGTCGCCAATATAATGTGTCGATTTTATGCATTCATTACTTGATTTTGTACCACAAGGAAGAATGTTTCTATTTTATCTCTTAAAAATCCATTTGTTGAATGATTTATTTGTTAATTATTGGCTGATCAAAAGTAGTATATTAAACAACATTGGCAATGATTCATGAGGCATTTTAATTCAAGAAAACTCATTTGAATAACACTATATGTTTGCTGACCAAACTTTTAGCTTTGGTTTGACAGCCACTGAACTTCTCAGTTATAATCTGTATGATCTGCCAAGAACAAATACATTTATTTTTTCCAATTTTTAATGTTATATATAACATATAATGTTATCTGTATGCATTTGACATAGGTAGTTTATTTCATATTAATTTTTAATTTAATTTTGATGATTTCATAATGAATACAATTTATTGTGAACATATTCTCTCCCATAACTATCTTTTTTCCTCCTTTGAATTCTACAGCACCCATTCTTCTCCCAACTAGTCCCTTTCTTGGTTCACATCATCTTTTGTCTTTTGCGAGTATTTTGAACACATATGAATCGTGTCATATATAGAAGAGAGTTTTTTCTTCCCATGTTCCAGCTTTTACCATCTCTCTGGCCTCTTTTCTAAACGTTTCTGGAGTATTGGAGAGGATGATCCTGTTGTTTTGTTTAGGGCTGACCACTCAATAGTCATTTCTTCTTTCCCCAGTTATCAATCTCTGTATTATCACTCGCTGTGAAAAGAAGCTTCTCTGAGCAAATGCACACAAGAGTGCTATTTAAAAGTGTAAGTACAGATATTCCCGAAGGCAGTTTGGTAATATACCTTTAACCTAATACCAGTAGTAGCTTTTTTATTTTTTCTGGGGCTTGGGATATATCTCTAATCATAAATATTTGACCAGGTTTATAGTTCTAGGTCTGTATTTCTTCTTGTGGATGAAGTCTCAGTTCCAATCAGAAAGTAGCTGGTTGCCACCCAAAACAATGGTGCTGCAATTGTACCAGTTGCAATATCTTGCCAGTCAGAACATTATTGTGGTAATCAGAATCTACAACTAGGTAAACCAAAAAAAATCTACACCTACAGCCAGGTGCATTCTCTCCTTCAAATGCCTACATAGCACATAGTGTGAGGACACTATGAATGTTAGCCACAAGTATGGAAGTTTCCAACTTAATTCCAGATTGATTTATTTATGTGCTGCATCCATATTGTGTGGTGTGTTCAGCAATAGGGTATGTGGAGAGTCAGATTGACTCAAGACTCTCTCGGAGGTCCCAAAGACAGGACAAAGGGAATTTTAGTTCTGTGTCCTTCTCCACAAGAGGTCCTGGCAAGGCCCACTCAGGGGCTAGAGTGAATGCCTCAAAAGTATCAGGTTCGTGGCTGTTTCCGGGGATCTGTCCTCCCCCCTGGGCTGTGGTTATCAGTTCTCAGGCAGCTGTGTTTGAGGTAGTCTGTGTTCTTTTTGCAAACATAGTGTGATTTAGCTCTCTGTTGACCTTGGCCATTTCCTCCTAGTATGTAAGAAGTGTGCTGCTTAATCAAACCTGCCTGGCCTATGTCATCAGCTCATGCAAGATCTCTCAGTTCCAGCAATGTGTCTTCTTCATTTCTTATCTCCAGTCCTTTCTCTCAACGTCTCACCATATGAGACCTTTCCTGTGGCTTTGGGTATGGATATTTTCATGCAGATTTCTTGGTTGCCCAAGAGTAGTGGCGTGTGCTACTGTATGTATTACATCTCCCTACTTCCTTTTGCTACCTCCAAACTTCCCTTTTATGACCCCTCTCTCACTGTCTCTCAAACCCATGGCCTCTTTTACTTTAGTTGTTGTTATGTGTGTAGACATGTGTGGGACTTTTGTGTAAAGACATGACTATTTTGGAAAATCCCTGTTCATTCATGAAAGTTGCCTCTATCTAAATATTTTTT
Organism: Peromyscus nudipes; assembly: GCA_902168325.1. Lineage (NCBI taxonomy): Eukaryota > Metazoa > Chordata > Mammalia > Rodentia > Cricetidae > Peromyscus > Peromyscus nudipes. The sequence goes on along the minus strand of CABHPH010161461.1, from coordinate 19,564 downwards.
AAATAATTAGATATTTAGTTACCTCATAAGTTTGTAGATTTCTATTTTACTTTTCCATATATCTTGATTTTGGTTGGCTATATCTCAATCTATACTTTTATCTATTTCTATTTAATTTTTCAGTCCTGCTATTCTCCCTAGTTTATTTTTATACCACCTATGTTTTATTGTTCTTCTTCCCAATCCTCCCCACCCAGACTCAACTTTTCTGGCTCCTTGATTTGTTTTCGGTCCTCAACAGACACACCTGTAAGTTATGAATAGATATCCGAAACTTCAGGGTTAGGATGGCATACAAAACAGAACACCCAGTGTTTGTCTTTGTGGGGCTGGATTATCTCATTCGGTTTCATCCATTTTCCTGTGAATTTAATAATTTCACTTTTGTCAAGTGCTTTGATGAACACTGTTGTTTATAACAAGTCATCAATTGGTAGCCATCAAGGATTGTTCCTATTCCTAGCTGTAATGGAGAGAGTGGCAATGATCATGGATGTGAAAGAACCTCTGCTGTAAGGTATGGGAACATTTTGGAGACCTTTGCATATTCCCAATATCTTTTAATCACAAATAGGCAGCATTAAACAATGTAACATTTTATGGTTTTAACTGTTTGATGGTATCTGCAATGTAAATTCATAGATATGAAAGGTTAAATATGTTTGTAATTTTGTTAGCTGTTCCCAAGGCCCCTTTTACAGGGATTCTCACAAACATACTGTATTGTTTACTTTCTAATTTTACCAGAGTGATAAATAGAATTGATATCTTTTATTTTGCTATTCTCTTTTCTCATTGAAGTTGGATGTCTTTTTACAAATAGCATGCAACATAAAATAATCTATAATTTTATCAATAAATATAATGTTGAATCTCAAAAAAGTACTTCTGATTATAACAATGAAGCTTAAAATAGTATATCCTATATTTATTCTACTAATAAAATTTATAAAAAAATTGTGTTGCAACTAACTGATTTTATTTCAAGTCAGGATGGCAGCTGCTTTTGTCACATTACTACAGGTTTGAGGAGGTTTCTGAGATTTCAAGAACATCTAGTTTATTCAATGAGTTGCTTATTATATAAACATAAATATGTGTAAGTCACAAAACTTTCTTGAGCTCTATAAATATAATGTGCATTTGATGTATCTATTTCAGTTATTAAAAAGTAGTCTAAATAATGTAATGCTAACTAGGCACCAAGTTGAATATATTGTCCAATGGAAAAAAAATCAAACAACTCTATTATTAGAAAGTGGATTGATTTAAATGAATTGACTATCACTACAACTTTTTTTGCTTCAGTATCATAAAATAATACTGCAATCTTGCCTTATAAATTATGTGTATGGGGTTTTAAGAATAGAAATCTCTCTCTCTCTCTCTCTCTCTGTGTGTGTGTGTGTGTGTGTGTGTGTGTGTGTGTGTGTGTGTGTGTGTTACTCAGAAGATTGAAATTAACCAATACTACTGCCATACACTGGAATGAACACGAATATCCATCTCTACCTCAATCATTTATGTAAGCAAGTTATTTCAGTTAATTTAGACAAATGATGAGTCCCAAGGGAAGTAGAAATGATCTTGTTGCTGCTCTTTGTGACTACTGACTCCAAATTCAATCATTTCAAAACAAAACTATGTTACTAGATAGGAAGAAATACCAAAGTTTAAGGTGGATAGCACTTTCCTCATTTTTGCAATAACACATGTTTGTTTGTGTGTGTTCATGTAGGACCTTAATACTCTTGATTGAATATGAAAATTAATATAGTTCCAAACTGATAGGGAGGATAGTATGTGTGTTAAAGAGTAAAAACATATATATATATCATAGTGCTCAAAACAATATTCCCCAATGTCAGTTATGAATTCCATCCTAAGAATGTTTACCATATTTATATCTCTTTCTCATTAAAATTATTTTACCTAAAATAGCTGTTTAAGAAATCTTTCTTTAAATATGTTTCATAATGTATCAAGATGAAACTGTATGTAGTAATAACAGAAAATACCACTTGTCACTCATAGGAAATGTTATGAAATAAAGGTAATGGAATATATTATTAATGCTTAGAGACAAAGACTGAATCTACTGATCCATAACAAACTAATGTGGCATTATTAAATAAATATATAGTTTTCAATTGAAATGGTTTCCTTGGGATGACTTGAAATTAAGTATAAAGTAATCACATATTAATTCCCATTTATTGAATAGTGACTTTGAGAAAAAAAATCTAAAATCGTCTCTCTTCCTCTCCCTGCTTTTGCCTCCACATGTTGGGGTGCTCTGCTCTAACATCATCCCAAAACCTGTGAAACTGTCACATTTCCTGCCCAGCAACACTTCCTCTTTGCTATCTCCCCGTTTGTCTGTGAGAGTCTGTTTCTCTGCCTTTCGAGCTTCCACTGCTCAGCCCCTTTGCCCAGCTTCTGTTCCTTTCTGGTTCATACAATCCTAGCTTCTGCTTCTATGTCCAGGAATGATGCCCAAAGACCTGAAAGAGCCGTGAAAGTTGAAGGTTTTGCTTTAAATGTAACAACTACTTTGTGAAACTGAAATTACCAAGGGAGCAGGGAACAAATGATATGCTTCTCAAATGTGTACATAATACTCATTATGGAGAGATTTTTGTTTTGACTGGCCCGGCAGCCTGGAATATTTTCTGGTTTTGCTTTACTTCTGTCCTCATAGCCCATTGTCCTCAGGAGAAAGGGGAATTTCTTACACAGTGAAGATTAAAAAGGGTCATGTAAAATTCTTGGAATCAAAACAGAATAACATTAGGTAGCTATCATTTCATGTTTCACTTTGACTTCCTCTGTGGAGAAGATCAGAATATGCTCCTCCGGTGTGTGCCTCTGAGTCCAGCAGAGCAGGGTCAAAAGCAATAAGCGGTGAATGCTCTTTTGTTGGTGACATGCATGTCAGCAAAACTGAGAGGAATTCAGTCATAGTGAATTATTACTTAAGGGGAAAAAGAAGAACACGGCATTCTCATTACAATCTCAAATGGCTAAGCGAGAGAAAGAAAAGGAAGAAAACCCTTGAAGATCAGGTAACATGGATGGAGTCACAATCTGAAGGAAGCCACAATTTTCTAAGGCACAGCCAGTTCAAGAATATAATCATATAGTATGTCCAACCCCCTTTTATAACCCAAATATTTTTAAGGGTGAATGATATATTTTAGAAATGGCAAATACATGGGGCATGACTTTTCCCATATAAAATTTCCCAACTCTGTGATTTATTAGACCCTGTTCTCCAACTGTAATTGAAAACCTTTTCATAATATATCCAAAAACTACAGAAACGTTAAGCATGGTAAGGTCCACTGAAGAAAGAAAATATTCTGCATGTAACATATACACAGTAATTTAGCAAAGAGAAAATATAAAAAGTAGAGCATATAATTAATATGGTATGGCACCAAGGCAACAGTTACATAAAGGTTGCAAAACTAGCCTGGAACTTGGAATTTCTCATCCCAAGATCCCCTGCCATTTAGAGGCTGGCTGTATCAGTGAACTATGCCAAGTGGTAACTCTGGACAATACTCTTTTTAAAAAGGAAAAACACTGTATTTCTAAAATATAGAGTTATAATTTCTTTTTCCATTATTTTACTTCATTAAATAGTATGCCAAATGAGAAGCTATTAAAATATTATAGGAAAGAAAATGATTCAAGCAAAACACCATGTAGTTTAAAAGGTCCCACACTATCCAACATCATAAACAGAGGGTGAAGTTTATGTGTGTACTGTTTGGAATCAAACCCTAGTTCTTATGTGTGATAATCAGGTACTGTACTATGGGGCCAGCTGAGCAGAGGGCCAGCCTTCCCCTCTCTGTATCCCCATCTCCCGATTTTCACCAAACTCCACCATCCTTAGGTACAAAACACTCCTGTGACCACACCTCCACTCATCAAATAAATATTTAATGTGAAATTTTTAACATTTTGTAGAAAATGAGCCGAGTCAAAATTAGCACATTTTAAAGGTCTTATCCTGACCAGCATCATAATGGACTGTCTTTGACAGACTCTCTCTGCTGAATTGAGCCTGAAAATAAAAATCCCCCTCCCTTAGACTGTTCCTTTTCAGCCGTTTCATTACAGCAATAGGAAACATAAGCAATACATGTAACAGGTCCCTGTTTCTGGATTGTTTCGCTGAAGAGCTGGTTTTATTTAGTGAAGTTTAATCTTGAAAGGAAGAGTTGCAATGAAGAAGACAGTACATTACTGACTAACACTTACTAAAATAAAAATAGTCTCATGAGTCATGCAAGCCAATGAGATCTGGGCTAGCTTTCCGTCTACATGCTGACAGAATCAAGATGTCCTCTGGAGGCAGTGATGCTTCATGCTCTAGTAAATCAGACATCACTTAGTTTATTAGACTGAGTAGTACACTGCAAATAACTCAGAGATACAGCCTGTGAGGTATTACAGGGGCTTTATCATAGATAGCCATTTTCTACACAAGAACTTGCTAAAATCCACCACAAACCCTGGGATGCAAAACAAACAGCCAAAGAACTTTGGAAAGAATTTTTTGACAAGAATCCACGTAACAAGATTTTACAGCAAAAAACTATATTGATTACAGAACAAGACTAACTTCTGTCCATCAGTCAGTTTTCCTTTAACAACTGTTTTCAACGTGTTTCTACATGTATTTCTTGGTTTGGTATCCAACACTGATTATAATCAAAAATTCTTTTGTAACATAGGACAAACTCAGAAAACAATGGGCAACCCTCCTACTGTGAATAATTTTCTAGTGTATTATAAATAAATTTAATAGGCAATCATTATTTTATATGTAGACAGTAATCCATTTAGACATTTTTGTGTTAATTCAATATTTAGCCAACTCTTAGCTTTTCCCTGAAAATGAAAGGTTCAATTCAATGTATCTTACTTAGGTAAAAATATTGTAACAATAAATTATATTCAATAATATTACATGTGGGAATCTATAACTCTTATTTTCTCAGGAGATATAAGAACCATCATATTCCTCAATTTCTACTAGATCATATTTTTCATGTTGAACTCATCCTTTATCACTGTGTTGGGGTCTGTCTGTGGTTTTATACTCAGTAGTGTTTCTTTTACTAAATTGTGTGCTCCTCTGTTTTGCAAAAGCATGTTTAGGATTCTAACATCTTATTTCTGGAATTTTTCTTTAATGGGTATAAAAATGCCTCTTCTTATTTATCTGTATAGTTTTTGTTTGAAGCTTTTTGTCAGATATTAAAATGGCAACACCTGATAGTTTCAAAGTTCCATTTGCTCTGAGTACCTTTTTGTATCATTTTTACCCTGATGTGCTTTCTAGTGTTGCATATGAGGTGTATTTCTCGGAGGCAGGAAAAAGTTGGATTTTGTTTTCTGATCCAATCTGTTAGTCTGTGTCTCTTTAGTGGTGAGTTGAGAGGCTTGATATTAAGAGTTATTATTGCAACAAAATAATTCCTGGCACTGTGCTGCTTTTGTGGTATCATATTTGTCCTCTTTGATTCAATATTCTCCAATTGTTTATGTGTTCCTTGTATCTTTTTGGATTTTATACCTTTTCTTTAGACCTATATATTATTTCCAATATATACTCTAGAAATCGCATAATGGTCATAAATTCCTTTCATTATTTTTTTCTTTGAGACAGGGTCTCATATAACTCTTGCTGCCCTAAAACAAGCTATATAGATGAGAATCACTTTGAATGTCTGATCTTCCTACTTTGAAGTGCTAGAATTACACTTGTGGGCCCAACATCTTGTTTATACAATAAAACTCAGGACTTCATTCATGCTAAATTGGAACTGCAAGGGTGAGTTACATCCTAAGTATTCTTTTCCATTTTATTACTGTTTGCATTATAATTGACTTCATGTTTAGATTTTTACTCATTCATCACTTTCTGCAACATGGCTTCCCTCTCTTGCATGTGTGCTGTTAAAAACCACCATAGTTCTGTGTGACGGAATCCAGGCAGTCTTGGATGTCATCTAGCTTAAGGTTAATTATTAATACTGATTACTTTTTTATCTCTGAATGTTCCTTTTTGATCTTCAGTTTATCTTTCAACAAATTTCTTTAAACCATGATATGTTTTTGCTTGTGCTACAGAACTTCTTCTCACTGTTAGTACAGCGTTCTCAAAGAAGTCACCGATTGAGGTTTCCTTCCTTCCTCTTCACCTAACTCTGAGAATCTTGTTTATGCACAATACTCCAACAGTAATAAAATATCAAGGAAATGACATGATATCTAACCTGGCATTTACCCTGCATACTCATACTCTACCAACATGTTCACTTGGATGTTTCAGAATCAGCTCCTCTGAAGTGGTTTTTATCCCTTCCACATGAAGCAAAACCCTCACTCTCAATAAGAATGCCTTTTTTCCCCCCTGATCAGTACAGTTTAGCTTTGTTTCATTTCAAAAAATTGTTGTAGTGACTCTTAATGAATCCTTCTTCCTCACTCACCAGACCTACAGGATGGCCACAAGATATCTTATCCATATGTCACTGGAAATAACATTTTCCTCTACCTTCACTATGCTCCTTTACATACACCAGTCAGAAGCATTTCTAACTTACAGAATAAAATTTACCCTCTAGGTATAGCACAACCATTTCATAAACTCACAGCAATTGCTCTTACTCATAATGGGCCTGAACAAAACTGCCTTTGTCCACTACTAGTTATACTTCATATTTTGAAAAGGTATGCCTTTAAAATCATGTACCTCCGACACAATATCCCTTTTCTCAAATTTTTCTACTTAATCTACTGTTATTTTGAATTTTATTGAGGACTTCAGACATGAGCACTTGCATCTATATTACTACCATTCCTCTCTCCCTTCCTCCGCTCCTTCCACCCACCCTCCAACTCCTCACAAGTGCCCCAGGCTACTCCCAAATTTATGATGTTACTTTTAGGTATTACTGCTAAATGGATAACCAAGTTTCTAATTTGTCTTTCAAGTATTAGATTGACAGTATTTCGGTCAAACTACTCTTGCGAAGAAGTGATAGATCATAAGTGTACCAAATTCTTCTTGCTATCAGAACTCAATTTTCTATTGTGTATCTGTGTGATTGTGGGGTTAATTCTCATTTTCCCTACTTGTAAACACATTAATAGGACTTTGCTTAAATTTGCATATATACATATGTATATTAGACATATATATTAGAAATATGCATACATCTAATAAAATGCCTGACACGTAGGAGATGCTCAATATTTCCTGAACAATTAACTAAAAATGTTTATATTCGTTCTTATGTCCAGTTATTCCCTCAAACTAAATTATAAGAGTAGAATAATCATTTTGTATACTTTTGACATGATTAAAATGACTTTCAAATGTGCTATTCTTTCAGGAAATTTTGCAAATATTCTTTCTTATAGTCAAATAACAACTTCAGAATTATTCATTGTTAAAAATGAAATGCCATCAGATTGAAAATTATCTTTGATTGCTTATAATCTTGAATGAATGGGATTATTCACTTTCTAACTATGATTTTTCTGTTGTTTATATCAGTTTCTTACTATTTTATTGGTATTTTTGCATTTAAAATAAATTATAACTATTCGTGGCTAGAAAAGAAGCATAAGAGTATTACTTCTGTAATAGTTCACGTTTAATAAAAAGAATAATAAAAATAATAATATTATATTTGTCCAATTACATTCCTTTCATGTAGAGGTCTCCTTTACAAGTGTTGTTGTTAAACTTTTCTTATCAATGAGAGAAAGCTAAAATCTGAAAGCAAAGTGATAGCAAATTGCTAAATAAGTGTGATGAAGTTGATTTCTAGAAATGAGTTAACATGTCTTTTGCATTTGCCTGGTGGCTCTATCATGAAATCAGAAAGGAAGAAATAAAGAGAAAGAACAGAAAGTTATCCCTGTAGTCTTAGTCCATAACTTATTACAGTTTTATAGCCACTCCTTGTAAACTTGTCAAGTTCTGGTTTTAAATCTTAGCTCACCTCACAAAGGAAAATTGGTTAAAATAGTTTGGGCAGGCTGTCCTACTTTTCATCACTACATGAAATAAAAACAATTCCTGTTTTGATATGAATTGTTCTTATGAGGTGGAAACTGCATACCATAAGAAGCAAAGACACATGCCATTGCTTCATGAATCTGAACCTGAATTAAAATGAACAAAATAGAAAAAGAGAGAAAGACACAGAGAGGGAGAAACAAAGAGAGATAGAGAGACAGAGATGTGGTATGCAAGGAAATATGGCTTCTCACTCAGTGGCTGTCTGGCTCTCATTTGTTTTAGCTTCCTTTCAGTTTATGGGATCTTGCAATTCATTCATATACTACACTGGATCTCAAAGTTTTTAACTCAAAAGCCATAGCATGAGAACTTTCTAAAAATATTGGATAAAAATCTGAGTTCCTAGAAGTTCCTAAGTGTTCTGAATGAGATTTTCTAGGGAAGACATTTTTTGAGTGCTTCATGGAAATAACTGGATTTGTCATGTGTCTTCCTCCACCCAAAACATAGTCCTGAGATTCCATATATTAGCCAATAGCAGACTGAGCTTCGATGAGCTTGTGAGAATGTTGTTTCTCAGTATGAGTGCAGACAAAAAGAACAGGAAGTAACCCATGGGCTCTTCTGACTCAAATCCCCTACAGTACTCCCACAGTACATCAGGAGGAATGGTGAGCCATTATGGGAGATGTCACCACCCACTCTTTGTTAGGCAACAACTGATTTATCCATTTTGCCTGAGGAGTTCTCATGTTCACTCTATAATAGAGACAACCACTTTGCATACTTTGTGTGGACAAGTAAACTGGATGCAGAATGCTGTATAAAGCCAAAGAACCTGTGCTAGAGAGATGGCTCAGAGTTTAATAGCACATAATGTTTTTGAGGAAGACACGAGTCTTCTTTCAAAAGATTCTTTATAGGAAGGAAAGGCTTTGCAAATTTTACTTTGAGACTTTAATCAAGCTTATGCAAAATTAAACCTTATGGTATGCTTATTGCACATCAATTTAAACAACTCCTGTCTGGAAAGGGAATAGGAATCAAAATAGATGTTGATAACTGTGTGCTCTGCCTACAAATAGTTGCACTGCACACACAAATATTAGCAAGAGAAGAAAGGTAAATAAAATGCTTAAAACAGAAGAAAATAATAGGGAAGAAAGACTATGCATTGCACTATATAGTCCACAGAGAAAAATATTTTTTATTAAAGTTAGTTGAATGTTACAGTAATACTCTCACTTTTGAAACAGATTAAGTATAAATGCAAAACAAAAAATAAATAGCACAACTTGTTAGAGATTGAATTTATACTTATTAGGAACTAAATAGCAAAGCTGAAGATGGAATTTACCTGTTCCTTCCTTTGCCTTTTTAAGCCTGAGAGTTGATTTTGTTCTTAAGAACACAATTCACTGAAAAGGTTACTGTAGCTTTATCCTTGCCTGTTGCCATAGCTTCTGAGCTATGAGGAAGTGCCACAACCTTATCAGAAGAGGTTTGACTGTAAGAAATATTTAACATACAGTCCACATGTGAGGACAACTTTAATCTCAGAATCTGGGAGGCAGAAGCAAGTAAATGTTGGGAGGTTAAGACCAGCCTAGTCTATGTAGAGTATTTCAAACCAGCCAGGACTACAGAGTGAGACTTTGTCTTAAAACACAAGGAATTAGCAGAACTGAGATTTTTTTTCTTAAACAAGCTTCAGGTTTAGGCAGTTAGCTTATGATGAAGCTTGACACACCACCCTTGCCTTCGGCCTGCTTCACCTGTTGTTACCTATGGATCCTGGACTTGTTAGTTAGCAGCTCAAACAATGATCTAGTTAAGCAATTTCACCAACTGACATGCAAGAAGGTCCCAGAAACTTGGGAGTGTATAACATAAATCTTTAGGATGCATGAGTTATTATTTCTAAGACAATTACAATAAAGCCAGATCAGTATCTTTGTTAGAAAAAAAAGCAAAACAAAATGAGACAAAATAATACAGTCTGTTACGAAAAGCCACAGCATTCCTAAGAAGGCTGGGAAAATGTATTGTGAATCACCTTTCTTCTGGTATAAAAAATGTTTCATAAAATGTTGAAACATTACCACAGGCAATTTTCCTAGACCAAGCTTACTGTATCCTGTAGAGTTGGGTTGTCTATGGATTCATACTTCACAAGGACACCCAATGCTTTATAAATGGTCAAGGTTATTTATGTAGTGTATAAATCTCTGTTCTAGTTTTAGGACCTTGTTTTCTGATGTTATCAGTAAATAAATTTTATTATATATCATAAAAAGGGGCATTTCCAAAAACCTGGCGTTTTTTGGACTTCTAAAAATTTAATTGTCATTGCATGTATCATTTAGAATGTTATAGATGCTAAAATGTTCATCAATTAAATTAGAAAAGCAGTTAGCTAGTTAGACGTATCTTACAGTTAACTTCACAAACAATAGAGAAGGTATCATCCCAAGAACTAGTAAAAGTCAAATGACTAAAAGTTGTTCTAGGGCAGTGAAATGGATCATAGCGTCAAGGCACTTGCCACCAAGCCTGATGACCAAAGTCAATCTCAAGGGTAAACATGTTAGAAGGAGGGAATCAACTACTAAGGTTGCCCTCTGGGCATGTGTGCTCAAGCATACACACACACACACACACACACACACACACACACACACACACCCCTGCATGCTTGCACACACATAGAGAGACTCATGCGCACACACATGCATGCACACACACACACTAAATAAATAAATAAATAAGCAAACAAAAAAATATGTGAAGCAATTTTTTAAAGTTTAAAATAATAAAATACCACCAGGACAAGAGGAGAACAAGTGTCATGCTTGCACACACCTTCTCTACGTGTGTCCTTAGGAGTCTAAGCATCATACCTTCCCCTAGACATATTGTGTCTGTAGGAGTACAAACATGATACCTTCCCCTAGACATAAAATGTGTCCGCAATGTCATGGGCATTATTAATCCACAGAGGGCATTGGCTTTTAGGCATGATTTTCTCAGCTCTAAAATTACCTTCCTCAACTCTAGAATGCCACAGCTGAGGCTAAAAAGGACATCCCCCTAGACTGGCTACACTTTACTTCCACAAGGAACACGTTCAGAGGGAAAGGACAATGTAATGTCTATGTAATCTGGATACTTTCTTTTTATTTGCCCAGCATCCCTGTGCTCTCACACAGCTGGGGGCTCTTAGTTCCATGCTAGAGATCACTTCTACTTCCCCATTCTGTTTTCTCCACTTCACAACCAGGCTCATCCAAGCCTTAGAAAGAGGCCAGAAGTAGCTAGGTACAACTTCCAGTGTCTCAGGTCCCTCTTTCAATGTTGGTCACCTTTGACCTACTCCCAACAGCATGGAAACAGCATCATGATGCTAACTTTGTGTTTTCTTAATGCTGGCTATATTTTTCTAATGTCATTGTAACTAAACCAATGTTTCTATTGATCTCTATCAATATAATATATATCAGTTCTGTTCTCTTGATTATGACACCTATATGATGCCAACTCAAAGCAATTCTAATATTTGAATTGAAAATGTTTCATAGTTAAGAAAGAGTCTTCTAATTAAGAGGCAGATTTATTGCTACTTGAATAATTTGCGGGTAAAATAAAATGTGTTCTTAGTTTGTACAAGGATATAACATAAAGAACATATACACAAATTTAACATGTGCATATCACTTGTCTTTATAAAACTGATTTGAAGACAGCATATGATAATGAATATAAAAGTCCAATAAACCATAAAAGTAAATATCAGTTGCCAATATAAAATAAATAATCTAAATTAACCCTAAATGATGCTATCCTCTGTGCAAATTTCAGAATTTTGGTTTTTTTGTTGTTGTTGTTGTTGTTGTTTGTTTGTTTGTTTTTGGTATGGATTGCAGGAAGCATTTCCTACTGAGTGATATGCTGCTTAAATGGAAGCTATATATAAGTTCTTCTGCCAACTAAACAAAAATAAACAAAGATATAATTAAAGAAATAGCCACATTTGATCAAATTTCCACACCATTATTTTCTTATATACCTCTGAGCACTTTTAGACTTTTCTTCTTAGAAAATAGAAGGCATAAATAATATTTTTGGAAGCTGATATAAAATAAATCGCAACAATAGTCAAAGCAATTTCTTCCACATTATGATACAGGTTTCCCCGTGATAAAGAGAGACATAAATCAGTCTCTACTTACAGTTCATTTCTGTCTTTGTGACTGCACTCAATGACAATCTAATTTCTCTCAAAATACTAAATTCTTATTGATCTTAAGGCCTTGGTTCATAACTATTTTGAAAAGTCTGATTTCATTTTTGTTGCACAAATGTTGACAAGTTCCAGCATGACTTTCCCTTTTCCTTCAGGAAATATCTGTGCAAATTGATGAGGATGTCCCAATATTCTTATCTTCAGCATCAGATCAAGTGAATATCTACTTTGGCACAGCCATGGGCACCGTGAGAAGGTTTGAGGAGCACCACAGCCTCTTGGACCCCCTTAATAGGCTGTGCTACCAAGCTTGGAGGCTGGATGGTCATTACACTGATGAGATGCACTGCTGCGTGCTGGCACCCTTCTGCTTTGGTCTGTGATGCCTTGTGTTCTGGGTACTGAGTTATGTGATGCCTCTGTTACAGCCTCATTTCAATCTAAATCAGAACTCATAATGGGTATTTAGGGGCAAGAGCGTGGGTTAGAGGCCTTCCTTAAAATGACTTTAAGTCATAGACCTCCACCTATGTGTTTCAGATAGAATAACTATGGCCCACTTCAACATAACCCTTAATTGATTCTGAGCTCAAATGAGTAACTTTTAGCCTGCTAATATTTATTGTGTCCCAACCTGACATATGTCTCCAAATCTTAACGTGCCCAATGTAAAGAATGGTATATATTGACCTCTCAGAGGTCCACTAGAGTTCTTCCCATAGCGAATACCAACACACTAAAGTGGCCCTCCAAAAGTAGATAATTTCAGAAGACATTCACTTTACTAGACATATATAGGCCACCTGAAATTATTAGCAGTTTTCCACAATTTAACAGCCTCAAGTGGACAAGTCTAGCTCTTTCCATATGGGTGCTGTGGACCTGAACTTGGGCCTTTATGCTTATACAGCAGGCGTTTTTACCTACTGGCTTTCTCACAAACCCTCAAAAGAATCCATGGAGAGCAAATGTCACTAACACCTTGTCTAAAGGGCTTCAATGTGCTGTAAGGACTCTGAGATCCTGATAAATGGCAGATTAAAGGTATTCCTCTGCCCCTCCACACACACACATTCACAAGCATATGAAATACATACATATCAGTAATTCTTTTCAAAGTATACCTGGAACAAGTTTGCTGGATTATATGTCTTTTCTTACTGTCTTAGTGAGGGCTTTTATTGCTGTGAAGAAACACCTGAGCACAGCAACTCTTATAAAGAAAGACATATAATTGAGGATGGCTTGCTTACAATTTCAGAGGTTCAGTCCATTATGATCATGATGGGGAGCATGGTGGCACACAGTTAGACATGATTCTAGAACTAGAGTCCTACCTCTTGCAGACAACAAGAAATGGGTGGTCACACTGTGTAACATGAATTGCTAAACGGTCTTATTTAAAAAAAAAATGGGCCGGGCAGTGGTGGCGCACGCCTTTAATCCCAGCACTCGAGAGGCAGAGGCAGGCGGATCTCTGTGAGTTCGAGGCCAGCCTGGGCTACCAAGTAAGTTCCAGGAAAGGCACAAAGCTACACAGAGAACCCCTGTCTCGAAAAAAAACAATAAATAAATAAATAAATAAATAAATAAATAAATAAATAAATAAATAAATTTAAAAAAATGAAAAAAATGGAACTGAATATTGAGGTAAAAGCTGAAAGATCAGTGAAACAGAACAAGCCACAGCCAACCTCACCTTGCCAACTCCTCAGTGGATTCCTGTTTCCACGAATCCTCAGACTGAAAGCCACTGAGGCTTCAGCCCTAAGGATCTCAGTTGAACTACTGCTTAGTTAGTGACTCCGCATGTCTTATACACTGTTCTACACCCAGCCATGTCATTTCCTGAGATTAAAGACACATGTGTGCTTTCCAAGCAAAGGCGTGAGATCTCAAGTGCTGGGATTAAAGGTATGTGCCACCACTGCCTGGCTCTGTTCCCAGTGTGTCCTTGAAATCACAGAGATCCGCATGGATCTCTGCCTCCCAAGTGATAGGATTATGGGTGTGTGCCACCACTGTCTGGCCTCTATGTATAATCTAATGGCTGGCTCTGTCCTCTGGTACCCAGATAAGTTTATTAGGGTACGCAATATATTGGGGTATACAATATATCAGTGCAACACTGGGCAGTATCCTGAGAACAGGAAACCTTAAAACTGCCCCCACAGTGACACACTTCCTCCAAAAAGGCCATACCCACTCCAACAAGTCACACCTCCTAAAAGTGCCACTCCCAATGAGATTATGGGGCCAATTACATTTAAACTACCACACTTACTTATTTGTTGAGCAGTCTTCATGCTGTTTTCAATGGAAGTCCACAGTCGTCACTTGTGTTCCAGTTTCTCCACATGCTGTCTAGCACTTACAATTTTCTGTACTTTGATGCTATTCATGGTGGTCTTGATTGGTTCAAGGCAACATATTTCCATGTTCTTCTCTGTCATCTTACTTGTTGTTTAAGATAAGGTCTTTTTATGTAGTGCTGGATGGCCCAGAGTCCAATACATAGACTAGGCCTGCCTCAAACCTTCAGAGATCAGCATGCCTCTGACTCTGGAGTATTGGGATTGCAGGCATGCATAGGTATATGTTCTGCTATTGTGTTTTTTATATGCTCTTTTGTAATGGTTCCTTATCCTGAATATATCAGTGCATTGTTTTTGATCATCCTCTTCTAAATATTTCTATATTTAGTTCATTGATTTCCATCTTTCTGATATCACAGCAAAAGCATTTTAATTGTTGTTGGTTATTTATATGTATATCCATATATTTTATTTTGTTCTCATTGATCTTAACAAATATTTAAAGTCTGTTTAAGTTCCTGAATGGCAGCTGTTAGGTCCAACACAGCCCCTCACCCCACAAAATGGCAGTGCTGAGGACATTGTCATAATCAGAAGGACTTTGCCTGCTTAAACAGAATTCTAAAGTTCTGTGTTTACCAGAGAAGTAGATCTCCAAAAGTGGTTTTCTGTTTACCAAGAATCACCTTCAATTTTCCCCAAAGGTAAGCCTTAGGTACCTTGGTTAAGAGTACCTGGTTTCTGGTAAATCTTCATAGTTTATGTGAGCTCAAAGACCAGATCCTGCTGACATTCAAATTGGTTTGCTTTTCTGCCATTTTTCTCTTGTCTCTGCCCCACAGGAAAAAGCCTAAGCAGTTTGATCATTTCATTCTTCCACATAGTAGTCTAGTTTGGTGGTTTCACCACACTATCACTTATAGAAGCTAAAGAAGAAGATATGACTTCTGTTCACTTACTGTTCTATCTGACACATAGTAGATGACCCCTACATATTATCTGATTTCTGATGCGATTGTGTGAATCAAGTGTTCTTTGGTTTTTGCTTGGCTGGAGGCAGTCTTTGCAAATAAATTACTAAAATCACTTTAAATTAATTAGCATCATTTGCTTTTCTTGTGAGCTTTCTCATTATTGGACCCAGAAGGAGAAATATAGCATTGTGAAATGGCTAATTTTAAACTACTATCAACTATTTTTAGATAATGTGTAGAAATCAGTATAGCATGTCTTGATAACTGATGAGAAATAAAACTTCAGAAGGCATACAGCTTGTTCAAGAGAATGCAGCAAATGTGAGTTGGAATGTACTATGCATACTGGCTGCAGGATCCTTTTTTGTTTGTTTTTCACTCCAGAGAAGGGCTGAGCCATAAGTAAGGTCTTTTTCTTGAACTGTTTGCGAGACTATGTCCTTATGCTAGAGCAGACAATAAAAAAGTAAGTTCAGTGTTTGTGATACATTTAAGATCCTGAATTATAATCTTCCCTGGAAGTATACCAGAGTATAACAGGGTTTATACATCTTTTTAAAAGATAAAACTAAGTGCATGTATTGTTTTTCCATTAACTAACCCACTGAACAGGGATATGTAAATTAACATCCTCGAGAGGGACTTTTTTTAAGCTACAGGACTTTTCTTGGTCTGTGTATGAATTAAAATGATCTGATGCCCCTTTGTTTACATTAAATATATTGGCTCCAAGGCAGACTATAACTACTTCTACATTTACCAACACTTTTGTCAATTCAGTAAGAAAAATATACTCAATTATAAAATGCTAATTCCCTAGGAAAGAGAATGTAAGGAATTTAAAATGCTCATTCCAGACTTGGCTCATTACTTAATTTCATAAAATATGTGACACCAATAGCTTTGTTAATTAGTGCATTTAATATTCCACTTATTCAAATTGGATCATGGATGTTACCACAGTGGATAGTTTATTAGTGATTACTCATCTACCTATTGTTTTATCTGTAATTCATAGAGATACTAGACCCCAACCAGGTTAGATATATATTCAAATGTATATGAAACCAGCAAATGAAAATATGAAGTTTATCCAAAGTCTAGTTGGAAGAAAAAGTAATATAGTTTAAAGAATTTAGTGCATCACTGCTTAAAATTCTTATATGTAATTAATTATATGTAAAAAGGAAATAATTATGCTTTGATACATATAGACATAGGGAACTTGTCTTCAAAATCAAATAATGAACATGATCATCGTGGCATATAGGTTTCATTCATTTTCATTTGTGTGATAGGAGAATCTATCATCTTCATTAAAGAAAATTCCAATAAAATGATATTAACTATAGTCTTCTGCTGTTCATTTAATCTCGACACTATTCATTCTACACAATGGCAATGTTACACTTTTCTGATCTGTTTTTCATTTCCAGGCTTCTCCTTCATCCACAATACACATAGCTCTATTATTATTTGTGTGTGTATGTGTTTGGGTATGTGTGTGTGTATACCTGTCTGTATGTGTGTTTGTGTGTGTGCATGCGTGTGCATGCACTTGAGCATGTGTGTGTTCAATATATGTGGATGCTAGAAGACAACTCAGGTGTCATTTCACAGGTGAAGTCCACTTTTGACTCTTTGAGCAGAGTCTTAACTAACATGAACTTATTCCTAGCCTAGACTGAATGGCTATAATGTGTATATATATACTTAGAAATATAGGGGACATAGAGATGTTAGAATTATAAATGTGGACATTTTAAATTAAGAGATAATATTTTCAGGCCTTATTTTTATATTGTATCCCATCAATGAACCACTGTATTTAACATAAATAAATTGTGACATATTTCCTCAAGTAAAATGACTGTTTTACTTTTGTATTACAATAATTTTTAAAAGGTAGTCTGTTGCCTTAATGAAATGACAGTATTATATAGTAAAATTTGTGCATTGTCTGTGTTTCTAAATTTGAAAAACTTTATCATCTATAATATGGATATCTTGTGACTTTCAGGTACAGAATTTTAGATTTTTTTTAAGATTCTGTTGAGTAAACTTTAAACAGGTTATAAAATTGTCTTATTTTTGTGGTGATATTTTATTTGTGCAACCCAATAAATATATCTAAGGATCAGGGGAAAAAGTCAGTCATTTGATTAAACATAGAAGTCAGGCCTTGGTAGCATATGCCTTTCATTTGGGAGCCAGGGAACCGTCTGAATCTCTGTTGAGTTCAAGGCCACACTGGGAAGAGAGCCAGGTGTGGTGGCACATGCCTTAAATTCCAACACTAATTTAATCATGGATGTCTGGAGGTCTGTAGAAACAGACAGGAAGTGACAGTGCTGGGCAGGAAGAGGAAGTGATGTAGCTGAACAGAGAGCAAATGAGATAGCAGAACAGAAAGGCATATAGGTGTGGGTATACAGGAAGTAAGTAGATCTCTTTGGAAGCTGAGGTGTCGGTGAGGTGAGTTTGGCTTGTGGATTTTCCTATTCCTCCAATCTCTCAGGTTTTTACCCCAATATCTGTCTCCAGGTTTTTATTTAATAAGACTGTTTAGCAAATTGTCTACATATTTTACATAAAGATTCATGACACCATTTTGCCATGACACTTATAATGCTCGTAATTAAAATAGCAGCACTGATTTCTAGCACAATTGGTATACAATCATCTATACATCAACATACACAAAGTAAAATGAAAAGGAGATTGGAACTTAAAGTCTATCAAAGAATCAATATGTTTGTAAAAGTATAAAATAATCCTCAGTTGAGTAAAAGTGACACTAAAATTTGTGAAGATTTGTAGTAATATCTACACTGAGTGAGACAGAAAATATGTTTCTTTCATAAGAAACTCAGCGCTTATGAATTACTTGAAAGGAACTTAAAAGAACTTCAGAGTGAGTTCTTATTGACATGGTAATTTTTCCCATTTTTGACATGTTCTGATATGTGAAGTTAAAGTGGGAAATTTCTAAGAAAAATTACAGTGAGAACAACAACAGAAAATATCTCAGATCCAGGCTTGGAAGAAGCATGTCATGGGCGGTAACCACCTAGGTATTCTGGGAAAGACAATGGCATGCATTATTCTGTTTTTGAGAAGTATAATAACACAAGTATATTTTTATTAACCTCCCCATTCTACCAAGAACTTTGATGACTTTATTATGTGCAGGTGTATATTACACAATTATCTTGGTAATGAAGCCAGAGCATTGCATTCACCTACCCATCAAATAAATTTCTTATGCATCTACTGATTTGTATACTGTCAATAGCAAAAAAAGAATAAGAAAGTCATGAGGGCTGAAAATATTATTAAATAAACATTGTAAAGAACCCCCTTTCACTTGAATCTTTTTTCCCTTTTTTGATTAACCAACATTACATTACAACATCTTAAACCAGCAATGTCTCCAGATTCAAATAATCTAAAATATTTTATAGCACACCATACTCCTTACATGTCCCTCAGTTGCCTACAAACAAATTGTATACATATTTAATCCACAAAGAGTTCAGTGTGTGTGTGTGTGTGTGTGTGTGTGTGTGTGTGTGTGTGTATGTGAGTGTGTGAGTGTGTGTGTGTGCACGTGCATGTATATTTTCACTTTCTGGACAATACTCCACAGAACTTTAGACTGTGTGCCTTAATTTCTTTTTCTATTACTTGGAAAAATTCCATGACCAAAGCATTCAGAGAACAAGTTTATTTCAAGTGTACACTTTACAATGGCAAGTAATTAGGCAGAGTTGATGAATGTGTTCAGCCAACCCACCATCTACAAAGTCCAGGATTCCCCTGCACTTAATGGAACTGAGTATAGTGGATGGGTTTTTCCATTTCAGGTAATATAATCAAGATAATTCCACACAGGCATGTACAGCAGACTATTACCCTAGTGATTGTGGATTAACAATTTATATATATATATATATATATATATATATATATATATCCA